>WUAP02077778.1:0-53446 GCA_015163945.2 Stichodactyla helianthus
AAAAATTTGATTAGTTGATATTTTCACATGTGAAAAATATCGTATTTTTACGTGTGCTAAAATACGACATTTCTCAGTGGTAGAAATCCTTGTAAAATACTGTAGTTTATATAATAAAGCTGGTTATTGATCGTTTCTGATAATTTTGCAGGGAAAAACCATTTTTGTTCGAAGAGCACACAAACACTTGTTGAAATTAAACGAGCATCAAGGATATCAGTAACGCAACGACCAATCAATGACAGCAAGCACATACGGGGTACCGCGTCATTTTGACGACTTCTTTTTTCGGTCCAATCATTGGCCTTCTGATGACGATTCCTGCCTGACGAAAAAGTCCATGGAAAAGGAAAACGAGGTAAATAAAAAATATTTATTATTCATTTCTGTCTCTAGTTGGCTGAAAGAATAGCTGTTCCATTTTAACTTTTTTCTTATTTGCTACTAAAGGGGATGTGTTGGCCTATTTTAGCGGAGAACAAAAAATTAAGTCTAGCATGCTACAACAATAACAAATTAATGAGCTCAACTGAAAACAAAATTTCCGGGAAAAGCGAAATATCCAAAAGCTAAAGTTACGCTGATTCTCGATTTCATTGTTTAACTATACCAAGCACAAATTCTTTACATATGATAATAAATGTCTATTTTTGCTGTCTGGTTCACATGCTGAATTTCCCTTTCGTGCATTCCGAATGAGTTACCGCAAATGAATTTAGGGATATAGAAGGCGACCCTTTTTTGATTGAATTACGATCGGTACACATAAAGCCAAACGTTAATTTGGAGCGGTGTTTTACAAGATTTAAAGGGAGAGCAGGAGACTAAATGGAGTGAAAAGTTTTAGTGTCATTCTTTGGCTTTCGGTTTGTATTGAGGTCTGCTCATCGTCCCACACGGTGAAGTTTCAGCCCAACGCGTTTCAGCCCAACGCGGTCAGAATCAACTGCTACTGTTGGTGTAAACACCTGAACTTGTTTAAAATGGTAGCATTAATGATCCGATAACAAGCACATGCATACGCCAAGAAGGACCTCCAGCTAAGCATACAGCCTTTGGAATGAAGGTACACGCTCCCGCGGGACTACTCTTTATTCATTATTTATGGGGTCAACTATTCCCTTACTGGAACTGTAGAATCGTTGTGTTTGAAAATGATAACACAAAGAATATTGAATATCAACTTGCCACACTTAATGAATTAATTTGAAATTCAGTATGCTCACCTGGGTTGGTAGTATATATGGTAATTAATGGAACGCAGCATCTATTTGGTGGGTTTATCTTAAAGAAATGTTCTTTTGGACATATGTCTGAAGTATCCTTTCATTCATTTTGTCTAAAAACTGAAAAATAGGAAAAACTTTCACTTATCATTATTAATATATAATGACATCATCACCGTTATTAGTTACTATTATTATTGTTGTTGTTGTTGTTGTTGTTGTTGTTGTTGTTGTTATTGTTATTATTATTATGGTTGTTGTTTTAATTTACAAATATTTCCCAGTTCTATGTAGTCAAGCTTTTGCCTAAAGCCTCAGACATTCAAAACTGAAAATTTACCAAGTATATGTACATTTCTTATCAATAAACGGTTTTCATCATTAACCCGTAAAAAAGCTAAGTAACTCACAAAAGATAAATCCACTCGCATCTACTCATTGCTTCACAGGTCTGTAAAACGCTTTACGTATTAGGTCGATCTAGTTGTTAAATTAACTTATATATTAACTTATATAATAATAATAATAATAATAATAATAATTATTATTATTATTATTATTATCATCACTATTACTGACCACTACTGCTACTGTTACTACTGCTACTACTTGAACATTGGAAACAAATTAGAAGCATAAATAATATCACCTTGAAAGTCATTGGGTAATACAGGATGATGTCAGCAGACATTATCAGCCAATCAAGGCAGTTCTCGCTTGGTGTCAAATGTAGTTTTGTTTTTCAGACGATATTGCGAAAAACGGTTTTCGCTAATTCATAACCTAGACAGGCTATCAACGTTAATGACTCGTAATAATCAACTATTTATTTTTAATGATTCTAAATGACTCGATCGGACCTTTATCAAAGACATTTGCAAGTGTTGTTGTTCGTCACTAATGTTCAGGTTTTTTAAATAAGCGTAAGGGGAATGTGGTTCAAGGTAAATAGAACGGGTGAGTTTTAAGCAAACCAGTGATTGCAGCTGCATGAGAAAGACTTTACTAGTTCCACTGTTTTCAAAATCTTTTTCCAAAACTATGCCAAGACTGTTCATTTGGCCCCTTTTTGTTCAGTGATCTTTAGAATTTGAAATCATCGACGGTGCTTCTTAAAGATAATGAGATAACGATGGTCAGAAATTGTCTTTGTCATGAATGTAACATCTTATCAGGCCTTCGGAGATATCTCGGACATCTTTCTATTGAATCAGCCATAAGTTTAAGACAGATGTGTCGTTAACGATACTTTGTTAACTTTTTAATATTGACAACTCAAGTGGCACTTGTTCGCAGGACTTCATAATGTTTCTTTAACGACTTTTAAATGGTTGTCAATAGATTATGGAGCAACTACGATGCGTATGGAACAAATAGGCAGACATAACCAGCCGTGGAAAAAGATTTAGGAGAGTATCTAGTCACATGGATGAGAGTGTATCTGGCTAGGTTGAAGTAGGTGTGGATTGAAGGTAGAGATTCCAGCCTCTAATGACAGGAACTTCGTGACTTCAGAATTATGTGTAGGGAAGTGACAAAAAAGGAATGATTAATGATTATTGCCCGGGAAAGTCTGAAAAGTAGCATTAAAAAAACTTTAAACCGACTGATGGGTGAGAACGTAGACAGACAGAAGATATTAGATCTGATGAGCTTGACAAACTGACAAGACGAGACAATGAATTACGAACTAGTAAAAAAATAACATACTATACTAAAAAAAATAGAATGGAAAAAAATAGTCCATGATTTTTGAGACTGAACTTTTCAGAAAAATTTTAAAAGTTTTTTAGCTATAAATGAGGAAATACGGAAAAAGCTGAAAAAGTTATGAAATGTCTGAACAAAGGAAACGAGGAAAAGGCGTATTTTATAATGACAAATACGTTAATTCTTCTAATTCCCCTTCCAGACCAACCCTAATGATTTAATAAATATAGAGGTGAAATTTAAGAGCTGAAAATAGGGCCGAATTCAACAAGAGGTCAGTATCGAGGAAGACGGCAATAAATTATTTGAAGGCGAGACCAAACATGACACGAGAGGGGCGACAGCTTGAGCAACATTCATATACATAACTGAGATGATACAGTTATCCTAAAAGTATTGACATACTTGCGCATACACACACATACCAATAAATTCATAATTGTTCGGCATTTTTGGTGGATATACAGCGGTATACGAGTTCTTAACGAAATTCCTGTCCCCTATCATTCGATGGTTGAATGATAATTAAAAAAGAAAAGAATTTCGTTTACGAAATTATAGGATGTGGAATGCGGGCGAACTGAACCCTTCGACGTAACATTTATATCAGTAATCTGTATCCAATATCATATATTATACGTATATTTTACTTATATTCATTTTACTTATATTTATTTTACTTATATATATATATATATATATATATATATATATATATACTCACACACACTACAGAAATACCCCTTCCCCCCCCCCAACACACACACACACAATACATCGATGCATCGCACGAGATAGAGAATGTATTGACATTTAAAAGGAATATTAAGGATATTGGACGAACATTCTGAAATAGAACAACTTGTACTAGTATTTTCACGCGAGAAATATTATACACAAAATCAAGTATTTATACACTAGTGTCCAAGGTGATTTGGGAAATTCTAGTAGTGCTTTTCATTAATAATGAGGTGTAAGGGCGTGGGTGTGTCATATTTTTTGAAAATTCTTGTATAGAAGGCCAGAGGCCTGACTGAGAAAATGGAATCATTGTTTTGACATATTAATTTTACGCTAGGGAAGAGGAAAAATGAAAACCGGAGGATTCGAAGAAAAACCTTGGAAGTAAAGGAGTTGTATTTTCTGTTACTCATGCATGTCGCCTAAGGAATGGATCTCAATGATAGACAAGCGTGTTCTGTGCCAAGAAAAAATCTTTTCAGATTTTTTGGCCTGAAGCAAGGTTTATAACAATAGCAAATACATTATGAACAGAATCATCAAGAAAATTACTACTAAGTGTGAGGTGCAAAATGCCAAACTTTAGAAATATAAACCAGACCACATAAACTACAGAAAATGTACACTTTACCAAGAACTGTCAAGGTTTTGAAGCACCACTTTCTCGTTCTCTCTCCGCTTATTTACTCTTACATTATGTTGAGGTTCCCAGTGAAAAAGGCCTTTTCTAACCTCATTATGAAATGTCAGCATTTAAGATTAATTCGCTTTTTGTTGAGTATTCCGTTATAAACTCTTGTAGGACTCCCAAACACTCTATTATTCCTTTAATGTGTCATATTTTAATCTGGCCCTCTCTGGTCGAAGGTTTGAAGAAGTCGATTGTGGAAAATCGGAAATAGATTCCACCAAGCATCAATCAGAAAGCATCAAAAGTGAATTCATGGACGCATGTAGATGGCTCATCTCTCCAGCCATTGTCTTGGGCACTTCATGACATAATCGATTTTACCCTCGATCAATACGAACAAAAATATTATCATCGCTCGCCACTCCGCTCACAGATTATTTGTTCATTTATAACTTTTGGTTTTTTCTTTTTTGATTGAGTGTGGAACAAAAGTTTCTAAAGATTACGCGTGCAGTGGTCTACAGATCTTTGGATCATTGTTTTGCTCGGTTTATATTGATTATCTGTGAACTGACCTTTTTTACAGATGTGACAGAAGTCAATAGAGATTTACCAGGTTTTTTTTCTTTCTTTCTTTCTTGTCAAAAAAACGAAACAACCTGAAAAAAAGTTAATTCATAAAAAATAATTCCTTAACTGTTGAAGTTCGCCTTTTGATTTAATTTTATTTTTCAATTTGTTTAGAAAAAAGAATTCTTTTAGAAATTATAAAAATTTTGAAGCATTTGAAGACTGAATTATTTTTTGTTAGTGTAATCATGAAAGGATAAAAGATTTACGACTAAAGAAAATCAACGTACGACCACATGCAGCTAACGCTTGATACTCAATAATAGGAGTCATAAAACACGTTAATCTGATTTGAAAAAAACTCGTATAAGTATTTAAAAAATCGTATAAATACGAAATGTCTTTTTAAAAAGAAACATCCATATTTTCATTCAATTGTGTTATCACGCAGTCTGGGAACCGCTTATAGTAATATAGCTTAATTGGTAACTGTCTTGTTTTTCGGTCTTTTTCGAGAATAAATGGTGACGAGTATTCGGTCTTCCAGTCAAAAACAGATTGATGACTGCATCAAGAGGGACGATTTTTTTTTCGCTAGAAAGCGCATGCTGTTCCATCAAGGAACCGCCGTTTGGGTGGCAGTGGTATATAAGAAGTTATCTTTACTTTCAATTGGTTTTTCTGGATGCTCCTTCTGTTCGTCTGTTCGCTTGCCCGATAATTTTTGTACAAATTCGATGAGCCTTGAGAGAATAAGTGTACTTACGTGAGAGAAAAGTTTTATTTTGAGTTCAAAGACTTCGATTCAAGCGGTCCTTGAATTCAAATCTGGCAAAGTCGCACAGTAACTCGTCAGTTTATTCATTTGGTTGTACCAACTTTGCTCTACACACTGGTCTACTTAATGTATTCTTCAAGTTCATAGACCTAACTTGACACGAATTATTTGCTGGGACTGAACAATCCTTTGTTTTTATGAAGACTACGAACTCCATTATCCTACTCAATGATCTACAGTTTCAAAAACAATAGAAAAGGAAATTCAGTTTTCTAAAGAACACGACTTAAACGCTTAAATTCGCATAGAAAAACACCGGTAAACGGTGAAGGTAAAGGACAAATGGTGGTAGTTTGTGATTATTACTAAAGTGTTGTTCACCAGACACTAAAACATCCCGCATGAATAGTTTTGAATGATTCTTTTTTTGATCAAAGTGAACACTGAGCCAAAGTCAGATATTACACGCACCAGAAAGTTCTTTTCTTTTCTCTCATCGTAAATCAACCCTCGAAGTACGACATACACTGATATTTGACCATGTGGCAGTTATCTCTCAGTAGAATTTTAACGAGCGAGTTAAGTTTGGTTCCTTCTACCTCAATTACCATAAAAAACATGCATGCGCCCAAAACCAACGATGCTCCTGTTCCTAAGATACTTGTTGTAGTTTGTAGGGCCGTTAAACCCTCAGCCCATAGCGTGTGTGGAGGGCCTCATCAGGATGATTTATGAGTTTTCTGGCTATTGTCTTATAGACGAGTATGTCGAGATAATGTTGTCAACGCTGCGAGTATTACAAGGGGAGAATAAAGTATTGCTCACTTTATAATGAAGAGTTTGGTTTTCTGATACGGTGACGGCCGAATTTTCACACCTTCAATATCCTGCAGAAGCACGAAACGGATACATCACGAGAAAAACGTTTTTTTCTTGTGTTTACTTAGAAGTAATTGTACGGAATTCTGGTGACAGCTTTGGAGACTTCGACAGCACAACAGCCAGAAAATGTCTCTGGATGACGGGAAAACACAATCAAAAACACAAGTTTCGGTGAGTCTAATTTCTCACAGACTGCTCGTATGTGAGGGACCTTGTTTGATTATGATAAGAAGCCAAAGTGTTTGATGTCGAAATGAATAAAAGTTATGTCACCCAATCTGATAGACAGATCTGCCAAAAGTTCTACGCCTTTTGTAGTGAATATTTCGCTCCAATACACTTTAATCTAACCTCTTTCAACCGGTAAGAGAACAACATTAAAATTAACACGAAAATAATGGCTGCCATTGATCGATACAAAAGTTATCACATCTCGGCAAACTCTCCGTATGGCTCAGTGATTTCCTGCCCAAGGTTTCCTGATATCTAATTACATCTCATCTTACCCTTTGAATCAGTTAAAAATTATTTGAGCAAATTTCTGTTTCAAAACAACTTCGTGTGTACCATCTGACAGGTCCATGAACTAAGTCACGTGATTTAAGCCGATCAAATTTTGTGACCAACAAAGGGGCGCTGAAAAAAGGGCGGGGCCTCGCATGAAAAAAAGTTTCAAGAACAAAATGAAAGGTTACTAAAATAGTTCCCGTCAGGTTTTTGATTGATCGGGAAGTACGGCTACTTAACAGTCGATGAAATGTGACAAAGATGACGCTCATGCACGGACCTTCTTATTTTGAGGCGTCGTTGTATTAGCATTTCGACCAGACATCTTTATTTTCTTGCCTAACACAAAGACACTAGAAATTACATTCCAAGTCCAGATAATCCCAGGGACTTTTAGCAATCTAAATATTTGTTGTGTTCTTGGATATTTGTGCTTCTTGTGATGGTTGTGCTGCTAAGATCATTTACCGCACAACACTGTAAGATCAATCGTTGATGTAAACTTGGCCGCCGGACTAACGTACGGTAACTACCACCATACGTCTGATGATGATTCCCAACATAATTGTTATTATTGAAAATAATAAATTATCTTGTTCTCGTTTCCTTAGTCTATAGACTAAAATCTTTGCCTGTAGAAAAGCAATTAAGATATGAACCAACACCAGTGTATTTTGTGGTTAGCTTGACGGCTTGACGAATACATTAAGGTTTTCGTAAACTACGGAAATCACAAAAGTTTATTTTACCCCAGAACTGAAATTCGCTTCCTTTCTTTCAAGTAAAAACAGCAAAAACATTTGTTATTGTTCTTCGAAATGCCGCAAAGCTGTCATTCTTATTGCACTGAAGTGGGGTTTGTTGTAAGCTGACCAGACGTAGAGTTCCAAGAGGCTAAAAGGTTAATATGTGGTTTCTTTTGAGGAATGATTGGTTACTTAAGTCCAAATGTTCTCTGTGGTTCTGAGGTTCAACGTCCGAGAAAAAAACGACATGAAAGGAACAAAAGGGAAACTTTCCCGCCCATTTCTGATTCGATGGAATAAGTTTCAGCGTCATTTACTCCGTGTTTCGGTGGTGCCAAAGAGACTGAGCCAGTACATGGATATGGCTCTGACCCCTTGCTTCTATCCTAAACACACACACACAAAAATGAATTGTTTTCAAAAAATTAATGTTTTATTTCCTTTTCTTCCATTTTGTTGGTGCCGATGAGACGAAGTCTTGCGGCAAAGCTTCGAATTTCACACGAAAACATGGGCATTGATACGGTTCTCGTGCGTGCACCTCTAAGAAAAACATGAAATAACCATCCAAAATAATAAAGTGATCGTAAAGATAGTTTAGCGACAGACCTTTTTGCCAAGCATAAAAAATTTCCAAATGCTTCAAGTCGACTTTTCAAATTCATCAGATAATTTCCCTCCCATTCGAAATGTTCTACGACATCAAACAAAATGAAGGTATTTCTTTTCGCACATTAAAGTTCACACTCCTCGAAAAAAATATCTCTAAGCCTCTTCATATAAAGTACACTGCCATTGATGTTAATTCACAAGTCTGATGTGCAAACAGACCATCGTGAGAGCTAACACATGCTGCAAGAAAACCAGTGTCAGTGCGTGAGTGTGTAGTTTAAGACCAAGCTTCCTTTACGCCCCGTGGTCAGGTCTTTGCCTCGCTCCTCGGACGACAGGCTTGAATGTGATTGAAGGTCTCAGGGAAGATTTCTAGTAGAAAGATGTTAGTCTTTAAAAGTGTTCAAAATAGAAAATTCCAAACCGAGAGAAACAAAATGACATCGAGAATTTGCGAGGTCAAAATAGCTATGCAGGGATGAAGGTTCGAAGGGAACGAACGCACGTAGAAAACTGACAGGCCAAATGAAAAAAGAAGTCTTGCCAAAAACCAAGATGATTTCTTCTTACGGTTTTGTACAAAGAACTGACATCAGGGTGGAAAGTAAAAGAAAAAAAGTAAAAGAATAAAAGGAGAGAGATTTTTTCTGCAGGTAAATGAAATCATGATTTTGGCAGCTTTGCAATCGGGCAAGACTCAAAGAAGGAACAGAAAGAAAGAATAGAGAAAATTTGAAAGAAATCGCAATTAAACTATTAAAAATTTACTACAAGTTACTGTCTTCGCTGATACAAAAACTCATTAATCATAGCAAATGTTGAGCTTCTATTTTCCAATTAACTTTACCAGTAAAAGAAAAGCATTTTAAAACCTATTCCTCGATTGGGAACTTCCCCTAGAATTACACTACATGAAGTTTGGCTCAGGAAACATAGAAGCAATAACTTTTAATGTCAATACGCATCAACACCCATGAAAATTGGCAAAACGAACAAATTTTTTGAAAAAGTGGAGAAAATCTAAACACCCTTGGTAAAAGGCACTCTTTATTTCTTTACATATCATAAACATAACACCATGAAAGATATTACTAATTTATTGTCTTTTTTCAAATAATAAATAGCTCTAGAAAGACAAGCGAGAATACAATACCTGCAAGAAACGAAACAAATAATTTTACAATAAAAATATAGTACTAAAGACATTTAGAGTTAAGATCTCGTAGTCACTTTACTGGGATGGTACACTGGTAAAATTTCCTATATGTATGTGGTACAACTAGCTATGTTTTTGAGAAAATGAAAGAATTAAGCAATCCACTCTACCAGTTTTCACGTGGCAAACATGTCTGCAGAAGGTGTATCGTTTTTTAAGCAAGTCTAAAATACTTCATGATCTAGAGTAAAGACTTGATTTTTTTGAGGCAATATCAACGAATACACTATTTTATTTTTTATGGTCGTACGATGTTGTCTTCAGTAAGCAACGTACATTATCACAAACAGAAATGAAGATGCAAACTGGTGGGAAAAAGATTGAAAAATCTTTAAAACAAACAAACAAACAAAGCAAAAAAAAAAAAAAAAAACCCAAAAGAGGAAAATGCATTTTTGAATTCCAGAGAACAAATTAGGGATAAATAAGATACGACGGGACTGTTAACTCTTCTAAGGAGCAAGATGCTAGGGATTTAAAAAAAGGATATCATGTCCCGCCGGCAGTAGTCTTTTCCATTGGGCAATTCGTGGGAACTAAAAAAGATAGAGATTCGTGAAATATAAGGAGGAAAATACTTAAATAGTAGGTCGGTTTAAGCTCCAAAAATTTGAAATTAGTCATTGTCATGCAGTGCAAGAATTGTGGTTAGTAGAGAACACTACAAACAACTATTTTGTGTGCTATTTTACTGTGTGGAAACTCGAACCATGAACGCTTCAGATTTTAAAATGAACGATTAACGCTGATTCATGGCTTTATATCTTCACTTAATGTTTTGTACGTTTGAAAGTAATAAAAAGCTTTAACAAAATTATGCCTGAATCCTTTCTCGCTCAATGCCCTTTAGATGATCAGTGGAAAAAATGTGAATCGTTACTGTTCTAGTGTCCTCACAGTAAAGAATAAGAACGAAAAAGCGATAAACATTAAAACTACACTTTGTTTTTCTGTGGCGATATAATCTCTTTATACCCCATTTGTGGAAATTTAATGAGTTATAACAAGACTATACAGCAGTCGAAAAGTATTCATTTAGTTATCATTAGCACTATCCCATCGTATTGCCCTACCAATATCCTAAAGAAAGACAGGCAATTTCAGCTTTCCTATTCTTTCATGAGGATGTTCAGTGGTAGGACAACGAAATACCATTATTCAACTAAAATGGAAACCACAATTTTTGCTCAATTTAAGAAGTATTATACTCAAGTTTATTAAAAAAGGAGATAGGAAGAATGAGAAACTATATATTAGTTTTTTTAAAAAAAGCTATTTTTTCAGAGAGAAAACAGACGCTTTTCTTTTTAAACTGATTATTGGCTGACGTCGCTTCACTTATTATTCAGGAATACAGGGTTTTTTTGGTGTGTAATTTTCATAGCTATTTTGATGCAAAAACTTAAACAGAAACAGAACTCAAAACTCATAAAGATGAAAATTTTAAGGCCGATGAACATGCCCACTGGATATTTATCAGTCTTTGGGTAAAACAGGTACAGAGAAAGGAAAAGGATACGTACATAACGTACGACATTATGCAGCTTTGTTACAAGAAACTTTGTGAGTTAAAGAATTCAATTTACAGTGTGGCGACAAAACAGAGACAGAAAATGATCAAATTGAGCATAGTTAGAATATAACGTGCCAAGAACAAGTAAAATGGATGCAAATTTGATATTGAAAATGATGGTAATTTCTTGTAGCAGCCGAATAGAGGAAGACTCGATCACCCTATTCAAACGTTGATTATTTAAGGCAACAACAAAGGTCCTCTTACTTGAAAAAGTAATAAAAGGCCAAACCTGTCTTTTTAATTTTTGAAAATTGTCATTTTTCCATGTACGTACCAGTAGGTGCAAATACTAGGTGTAACTGGTAGACTTAATATTCCATTTAAGAAAGAAAATATTATTAAAAAAGACTTTCATGTCATTAAAACATGACAGACCTGCGTCCTCATTTGATTCAACTGCCACCAGATATGCCTTCTGTCTTGACAAGCGTGCTTTCTGTTGTCAAATTGCGGGGCAATCTCACCACGCATCTTCGCACAGCAAAACTATGTAATTACAAGAGCTAAATTAAAAAAGTACCCAGATGTTGGTATTTCTATGGGCACACGCCCTACCATCTATAGTACAAAAATCATCAAGGGTATATTTTCTCCATAGATGATACCTTATAGTTTGCCCACATTGGGGCAAAAAAAGCAATTACTGAATGATGGCAAGCATTACCTCAATAACAGGTGTCTAGAGAGGTGATGGTTCCCAGTTGATATCTATTGCCTCCTTCACTGATGAGCTGTAATAATTTTACCATGCTTTGCTGGCAAAGGCAAACACGAACCTGTTTTCACGACCTGTGGAAGATTATACTTTGTTACATTGAAACAAAAAACTGAACACAACGTTTGCTTGTTTCACCATTTTATAAACCACCAATCGACTGTCAAAAATCCAGGGCTTTCTCGGATTTTGCGCCCTTCATTAACCGGTTTGATAAACGACCAAACTTGATGTCACTGATAGCCATTTTTCTCTTTGAAAAGAGACTTATTTGCGGTTATATTGAGGTATTGTTTGGAACATGCTCCCTGCCCCATGTTCACTTATGTCGTCCTGTCCCGCGTCCATTATTTACTCAGGTTGTCCACCTCTTGTGCTGAAGAAAATAAGAACACAAACGGGACTGTATTAGCATTTTAGATGACACCTTTTCTTCTAATGAATTTCAAGTCAAGTGCTTCCAGTAGTATTTGCCAGATTCTTTTCTTGTTTAAATGTCTTTTCAGTTCTCTATTTTTTAAGAAAACCTGATTTTCAAATTAAAAAATCTCACCTCACCCCAAAAAACTGTTTTTTTTCTCTTCCTCTTTCTTCGACTTTCGTGTTGGTCTGTTTACATATATACAAGAAAAAAATCGTTTATATTTCTTTGAGTCGAGAATCAAAGTGACAAGAGTCTAACAAAAACAACTTTTAAAATACCAGGGATTTTGGCAACTTGGTAAAAAGAGACGAAGTACTTTTGAAGGAGCCTCGACTTTAATCCCACAAATCTTTTCCTTAGAGCATCACTTGCTGTAAAAGATTAGGCATTTTTGATTTTTGGACTCTTTCATCGGCTTAAAATAATACATTCCAATTGAGTGGTGAAATTTTGAACTGTTGAAATAAAGTAAATGAAATCTTTTACTTTTCATTCATGGCCATTGTATTATAAAGGAATTCTCATAGTGTAGGAAACGATCTCCAAGTATTTTCCAACGATTTCATTTCAGAATTTTACATCTCAAACAACAGGACAACTGACAAACTATCTGATTGAAGTGGACAAATATTTTTTGTAGGATGGTGAGGAGTCTAGGAGACTAAGTTGTTTCTCATAATCCCTTTTTATTTCTTTGTTTTCTTATAAGGAATTACATTGATTGTGGATCTGCACTTAAAATAGGTAGGATAAAGGGCCATTACTTTGAGCTTCATTTTGCAGATCAAGTAGGTTTCTTCCCTTATGCTTTTAGATGAAAGTTTAGAAAAAGGATTAATTCTGCCACAAACAGTTGTATACAGCATAATGGCAATGTTGAGAGACGTTTTTACTCGTCTATGAATGAATCAAAGAGACAGAATTGGGCGTCGAAACATTCAATAATCAGAGAGAGAAAAAGCAAATTTAATGAAGGTCACATAATGCTTTCAAATAGTTCCAAGGCTTGGATATTTCTGATTATTCGGGTACATAACTGTAGTTAAAATACACTGATACATAGTATGCAATAGAATAGTGTGTAAAAATGGACACTGATACAGGTATAGATGGCACCACCCGTACAGATATTAAATATATGACTAGAGTGCGCACAGAAATTCCAGTGATGGAAGCAATGCTTCTTAAACACTTTCTCTTGTCAAACATATTTTCTTGCACAACGTTTAATTTCTAATTCTAAGAGGGGGTTATTTTCTATTTTTCTAAAAATTGACAGCAAGATTATTTAATTTTGTTGCATCGTAAATGAAAAATAAGACAAGAATAACTAAGAGCTTGTTTATCACGTTCTCTTTACATGATATATGTTGGATTTACTGCAAGAAAATGATTTGACAAAGTTTCCCCTTGACAAGCTCTTGATACCCCAAGGACAATCGATCAAACTATCGGAAAGGGCCAGTATATTCAGCTTTTGCTTTATCGCATTACGAAAAGATATTGATGATACAAAAAAGGCACAAATGAAGACACAAAATTGACTTTTTACTTCGGAATCGAGCCTTCCCCCGAGGCAATTTCAACTTCATTGCTACGATTACGCGTAGACAAAAGAGCGATAATCCACTAAAGGGAATACCTAAACTGGTTCAACAGTGCACCTTGCTAGAGAAAGAGTAAATTGAATTTTACAAACCTAAAAACATCATAGCAACGAAATGCCGCCAATTCTTGATTATAAAATGTAATTATACGACTATTCTTAACTGAGTTACCTCAGCATGGTTGTTTGAAAGCGGAAACACGAAATTGCCCTTGTTCTTCTTTAATCAGAACACAAAGTTTCCATTTCGCTTCTCTTTTAGTATTAGCTAATCTTTGTTAAGAAAAATTCTTTCTAAACTTTCCAACCTGCTCGGTTGTCAGTTTAAAACATGAGGTGCTGTGGACCGACCAAGAGGGAAGAGGCGAAGAAAACTATAGTTCCTACTGATATATACTGCTATGCCTAGTTGAGCCATATTTGCATTCGAGTACTCCAACCTCAAATTATCGTTATGTTCTTCAACTAATAATTTTTGATATAACCAAGAAAATTAGCTGCACTTTCAGCAAGTCATTTGATACTCACAATTTCAAAGATAAAGTCAAACAAAAGAGCCATGAGGATTCCTGAAAAAGACGGGTCAAAATTCAGCCACAAAACATCCTTCTTAATTACTCTGTCTGTTATTAGACTCAACAAAAATTGTTTTTGATGCCTTCGAAGACTAAATCAAGTCTTTCTCTAGGAATAATCGTCTTCTTAAAGGTTAGCATTTAAGTCCTGTCAGTTTCCTAAGAATTCAAGGCAAAAACCAAATGTATTTCCCCTTAGTTTATTTCAATAAGGACCGACAGTGACTGTTGAAGCCCTAGAATCAAACCGCTCTCCTTTCATGAAAATTTGACTCATTGAAAAGATGTCGATTCTGATGGAGCTGTGTGTTTTTATAAGTGTGAGAATCAATAGCAATTTTCTCAGATACTCGTTAAACCTACTGTTACAAGGTCCGAGAGCTGGTGAACTGAAGTAGGTTAATAAAGGCCAGACAGCAAGGCCTATATACACTAAATGATATACTGCTGCCATTTTTGTTCCATTATGACTAGTTCTTGGAGGTACTCAAGACTATAACAACTAGAAACAAAAGCTTCCATTCATGATCTAAATGTAATGAAAGGAAACGAATAATCCCATACAAGTGCCATGAAATTGCGTTTCTTTTTCTACTTTTCATTTTCTATTTCATTTTAAATCTTTTCTCTCTTTCTTTCTTTTCTTTTTGCACAACAAAAACACTTCACGACAAAGTATGAAGTAGGTATTACACACTGTAACGATAAGAGGACTTGAGTTCGAAGTATGCTCAGTTGATAAATAAAGGAACTAGCGTACTTAAATTGCCTTTTGGTTTAGTTTGGTTTAGGGTCACGCACTGAGAGCTCATAAACACAGAGATAGCCAAGGCTCGATAAGACAAAACTAACTGCTCGTACAAGGACATCAGATAAAACTCTTCTCGTTCATCGCTGTTCTACTTAAGGAAAAGAGGCGCTCGTTCTACCCTCACACCGTATTAGGCGCGCATACACCACAACCACTAGAAAGTCCAACATAGAAACAAGCATTGTGTGTCTTTTCAAAATAATCAAACGATTTAACACCTTTGTGAGGTAGAAAACAATTGCACTCTTAGAATGTTTTTGAAAAAACATTTAAACGTTATAAGTATTAATAGTAACGAGTGTCTTCGCTGTCATACTATCAATCGATTATACATAATGAAAGTTTTAAGAATGGATAATGAAAGTCAAGCTTATCTTGGGTTGTAATCGCAATAAAGTGGAATAATTGCTTCTTTCATAAAAGGCGGGTCATTCATCCTGGATCTCATCTTTAGGAAGCAGATTGTATGCTTAGACCATATTGAGTGGTTGTAATCATATGACTGTGAAGTTTGTTTTTCCTTTGAACTTATCCAAAAATTTCTCCATTTCATTACAAAAACTGTATATTTGGTCCAATGCAGAGATAAGACCTTATATTAAGTAAATGAAACTGGGAGATAGATGCTTTCAGTCTGTCTTATGAGCATTTTATTCTGTTGTGTTTGTGATTGGTCTGAGATAAACAGAATGATGTAGCTGAATTCTTTGCGGCCGCATTTATTTTCGTTTCATTTATTCTTTTGTACTGGCTTCGATCTTAATTACTTGATTCGAACAAGCACTATTCTGTGATGCACTTTAGAAAAAAAATACAAATTACTCAAAGGTAAACAGCACGCTTCAGTCAAACATTATAGCTGACTAAACACGATCTAATTCAGGAAAGGATGAGCTGAATAATCAAACAATGGCGTGTTTTGAAATCCAGGGACCCAGGTCACGACTAAACCCAACAAAACTATAAACAGTTCACCGCAGAAAAGAACGAAAGAGCTCTGGGATATTTTGGGATTTCGAAAGCATTTCTTCCATTCAGCTCTGTACAATCCTAATTCAAATACACAACGAACACAAATCCAAGTGTCAAATACAAACATAGACACAAACTCCTCAATTCACGTTTACCCAGACTTAAAAAAAGGATTTCGTATTTAAGTTCACTGTGAAAGTGTCTTAATCTTTGTGATCATTTCAGGAAGTTTCCCTTTTTATAGAGCAAAGTGATTAATGATCGATGCTTTCACGATAGTTGTCTTACTACAGGCTCCCCTGGTGTCGTTAAAAACACTGTTTTCTTTTTCACTCGTGCCTACAATCAATTGGATCATCAGCCTATGCCACCCGAAATGAATGAGGTCTTAGCATTTTGATTACACTAAGTCTGCTGAATTTACATTAGAAATTACTTGGCCATGCTAAAGAACTTTGCAAAGGGATTGTGTACAGTAGATAGATCCTCACCGCTTCAGTAGTGGCCTTTGACAAAAAAACCCAAAGAATAGACTTCTAATGCAAAGAGAAATTCTCAGTCGTAGAATCATACCACGGTGACAGATACGCCTTTTGAGAATTCAAACGAGAAAAATATTCTAAAAAATGAATGTATTTAAAGTATGAAATTTCTTGCTTTAAAACTAGTTAGTTAAAACCTTTGGCTAACAGGATAGCATTTCCCCCGAGGCGTCCAATCGCCTAAGTGGAGATGACCAGTTAGCCATAGTTAATTTACACGGTTTTTTTAGTCAGGTCTATCGCGTCTACACAACACAGTACCGCGCATGAGCCCCCAGCAGCAACAACACACCACACCTCCAGTATCTACTCTAAGCTCAATGTCCCTTTTCCCAGAAATTCAAGAGTTGCAGTACCACACTCTCTGTTCCCTACAATCTGATGAAAGGGGGGTAAGTTTCCTGCAATATATGATAAAAACACGTTTGTGCTGTTCCATGACGCGAGAGCGCTGCAAACTACGGAAACCGTACTCTGTGGATCAGACAGTGAAGTCGACAAAGCTCTTTCAACATTCACCGATTTGTGTTTTGAATCTAGCTTGGAGTTCTTTAGGATTAACCTGCGTTTAGCTTACGGTTTTTCAAACAGTTTGGAAGCAATCAGCCGTTTTGCAGTGCTAACATAAACTAATCACACTACGCGTCTAGGAATAATATTAAGGTATTCTAAACCTCAGATGACCTGGGTTCATCTTCGTCGTAAATTGGATCTCCGTAATATAGTGCGTGCGACATGTAATTTAGAGCTCGGTATAGGCGCTTATGAAATCTTTAAAAATTAGTTTATCTTTCTTGTGTATTTCTAAGCTTAAACTGTAGAAAGCGGCTTGTCTAGATTTTGATGTGAATGCCACATGTGCTTGTGAAGGAATGTTTTTTTTAAAAACTCTAGACGATCATTCTGATCGGATCGAGATGTTTATCCGACACACTAAACGATAAGGCCGAAAAGATGGTTTCCAAAATATTATGAGAAGAAATGAATTTGCCCAGGCTCGATGAGGCTAAATTTCTAAAAGTGCGCTAAGGTAAACGTGTGGCTACTTTTCATGGAACCACTTTAAGATGAAGGTTTAAAGCGATTATCGATCAGTGAAAACATCTTTGGTTTGATGAGATGTGGAAGTCTTCAGACTATTTCCGAAGAACCGCATTTTAAAGCCATTACTTTTTGTACTTCTAACGTATTCGGGAAATTTCCAATTGTTACCTCGTCAGTTCTTCTCTGCGAGCAAGTTTTCTAGAAATTCGACTTCAAGAGATTTACAGCATTGTTGTACAACTCCAGAAAATGTTCTTCCTCGGATCCATTTTTTGATAAAAAGTGTCTTTAGGAGAAATGCAGGGAGAACTAGGCACTTTTAAGTCGAGTTAAAGTCTTGTGTTTTATCAAAAGAGTTGTGAATATGTTTACCAAACAAAGTGGTGCCCTCGAACGGATTAACAGGCTCACCACAACAAATTTGAATTTACCTTTTGTCTCAGTTTCATCCTCAGTCTTGCTTCTCAATCTCGAAGGAACGGCCGGTAAGGTAGGATTTCTCTCACAGTGTTTCTTTTACGAACGCTACTCAAGCGAGTTCAGGACTGGGGAGGAACTGAATCTTATGCCTCAAAAACGTGGAAGGGGATTGAGAAACAAAGCAAAGCAACGCGGTGCTTTAGGTATGTTAAATTTGTTTTTTCTTGAGCCAAACCGTCTCGCGCGAATTCAATTTCTGACAGACATTAAACGACGTTTTGGACAGGTTACTTTTTGAAGGGGATCATCCCCTCACTATCAAATGACCGCGTGATATTCCTGATAGCTCCGATAGACTCTGGTACTTCAAAGGGGAAAAGAAATATCCAGAATATATCATGCAAGTGGATGAAAATGTAAAGAATCAAAAGTGTTTCGGCGTAGTTGTCGAAATAATGTTTGCACAGGTACAAAACTGCAATACATTGACACGAGGTGGTCGACAATGGAGCCCACAACGCCCTCCCTAAACCGGTCAAGTCTATTGTACGAGAAAGTGAAACTTGCTGAATGCCTTGAAAATGGTATCAGGCCTTAATGGTTTCCCGAACACCATAGCTTTAGCTTTCGCAACATCGCCTGACTGAACGTTTATTTACAGCCTTGAGTAAACAAAGATGAAGCTGCACGATGTTCGCTTTTCATTTCCTTCAATTCTTAAACGGCCTTTTTGAACTTATTGGCCCCTATTTATCTTCTTCGTGTTTAGCCGGTCTATTCTCACGTTATGGAGATCATTGTGTTAGTTTAATCCATATGAAATATAATTGTCATAACATATAATTTTGATCCATTTCGGTGTGATTCAGTTCGCTTGTTCAGACGTCCTGGCTCAAGTCGTCGCTCGCTCGCTCGCTCGCTCTGGCTAACACGGGGACGGAAGGAATTTCTTGTTTGAGGCTTGTAAAGCCTCTAGGTCGATTAGAGTTTATAGTGTTCATAATTCCATATTAGAATGTACATTTTCACCGCCTTGATTGCTTAGTTTCTCAAATACGCTCTTTTATGCAGATCAAAGTAATATACAGTAAACAAGTAAAGTATATGGTACGAGCAAGGATTGAGAAGGAACTTCCTGCCGCACTACTCGGACAACTACACCCAGTTGCATTCGTGTTTTTACCAAAATAATAATGCCAAAGAAAACATTCCTTATGGGGAAAAATGTGAAACTATATGTAGAATCAATTATAATTTATTTTACAATATTTTCACAATGTTTAGAAGCCAACAACATGAAAAGAGATCACCAATGCGGTCAGGTAGCTTGGGCTACGGTAATAATGATGGCTTACAGCTGCTTGAAGTAGAGGATATATAACGAAAGACTTCAGAAATAAAAACAGAACAATAAATCCGTTTTAGTGTGACTTAAGGCTTATTTAAAAGATATACTTTAACTACAAATAATATTTGGCAAACAAGAAAGCAAAACTTTCTTGTCGAGTTGCGAAACAAGTGGAGGTCATTTTGACCGAGAAAAAGGTGAAGGAGTTTTGAGCTTGTTGTCAGGAAATGCAAAATGTGAAACATATAAATATAAATCTACATAAATATATATTTTCTAAAACCATTTCAAATGATATCAGTATAAAAACCATCCAAGTTTGAGTTTATCTCTGTCCTTAGTTTTGTAAACTAATAGTAAATAGAGTGGTTGTTTAGGTGCAAACTCTAGCTTGGAGCAAAAGGACACAGATAATAACCTGAATCAACAAAAATTCTTAGGATAGCACATATTGAAATTAACGTTTGAAAACATCCTTTTTTACTGATATATAGGTATTTTTGTTTTGACCCTTTCTCATTTACTAATCTTCTTCACTACATAAACGGAGTTGAAAGACTTGCTGACCCTTTCAACACCGGTAGCAGCTCACTACTTTGACGACGGCCACCAAACAACATACAAAGACGATATAAACATTAAAGCTAGACCATTAGGAAAAAGAGTGAATGCAAATCAACCACAAGGTTGATCGTTTGAAGGGCCTTTTATCGGGGGCAGCAATCTTTCTTCTGTAATAGCGCTGTTTCCATCCCACATCATCGTACTTCAGTCTTAGCACAATCAAATTACCCTTTCTTGACCCGAGAGCATCTTTCTGTGAGACCACGAACACCACGTTTTTTGTTCCAACTGCAATGCGGTTGTTTATCAATCTATTCAGGTCTTTTTTGTTCATTTGGTAGAACATCAGACGATGTATTTTGCGATAGAAAACGCCAAGAGAAAGAGGGTAGACTAGACGGCGTTAAAATCCAAGTAACACAATGTTAACTCTTGAATTTAATTTCATGACCTAGAAGCCACTTGTGAGCTTAGGCAAGAGCAGAAATGTATTTTTGCTCCAAAAATTCATAATACTTCTGCCGAAAACCCCGTATGACACATTTACCCGTAGGCTTCAAATATCTAGTCAGGATCAGAAATGCCTGAGGAGGCCTTGGTAGCTTTTTTGGTGTTGTAAATGGAGGGTAAACTGACACGGAGCATTATATACAAAAGCTGGGGTGACTCCAAACTGTCTGCCAGAATTTAAGCCTTCATTAGTGATTAGAAAGAAGTGTTTTCTTGAAAGCTGTTTGAGGAATAAGCTAGCAAGGCGGATGCAAGCCAAATACTTGGCGCTGTAATTGTGAGGTGTACCACATGAATTTGAGTCCTTCGTCCATTGTAAAATTATCAAAGCGTTGATTGAGATAATCCTTTCTAGTTTCTGCCTAGCACTTCCAAAATGCTATACTAACGTATTTGCGAGTGATTTAAACTCACTGTCCCCTGATTTCAGAGCTTAGAAGCACTTTCTCGAGAATCCATTCCTCTTAAACCAAGTTATTTCTCAAGTGGTTTTATTTTTAGCAACGGTGAAATGCACAGATCGTGTGAATGCAGCCACGAATCGAACACCCGTGCTTGTAATCCGAAACCATCGAGTTTGCGAGCTCAGCGTCTGCATGTCTAACTTCAGCACTCGTGTGTACTTGGCTTTGGATATCAGTTTTCCGAAAGCATCGCGTCAGCTTCAAAGCTTCGAAACATAGACAAAAATAAACTAGGGACATTCAAGAAAACAAACTCGAAAGTTACTTTAAGCAGTGACAAAGATTGGGTCACCTGGCTTCATTTTACGGTCTCTGGTAAGTGCCACGTTGACTTCACTTTTTCCGTCTTCCCGCTCTTTTGCCGGTTATGTCATATTTTGAAGCCTGTTTATTCCTTCAAGCTCTGTGAAATGGTTTAGACTTACAGTTGGAAGCCTACAACACTAAAATGAGTATATTCGAGTTGACAGTGCGCGTGACGAGCCCAGTGTAAGCGGGAAAAAGCGAAACCAGTGTAACATACGCAAGCAGGCCATGTTTCTTTTTCAAATGAGAAGGAACTATAAACTATACACTAAAAGTAAACAGTAGTTTACCGCTATTGCTGAAGTTGTTCCCATTTTGGCTAGCTATGGGATTAAGGCTTAAGATTATCTTGAACAAACTTCTGCTGTCCCCGAAATGAGGTATTTTAGATATCGATAAACAAACCGGACTGATTTACAAGGAGACAGAAACTTCAAAGGAGAGCGTGTTTGTAAATGACTGAAGCCTGTTAGTCCGTCGTCTTTGTTGTTGATAATCTTCGTTTTCACGTAACAGTGAGAATGAAATGTGTTCGCGTTTTTTCTAATTTGCCATAACTTTATAAAATGGTTACTTGAATGGATGTGATAGCCCCACAAAGTGCGATCGAAGGAATTCGTAAACTGAACTGTTCTCGTTTCCAAATGTTTATGGTCCAACACGAGTATAGAATAAACCCAGTATCAGCTAAATCTGTGTTGAAAGTTTGAAGAAATTCAGAAGAGGCATCATACATAGAAACAGTCATCCTGTAGCTGATCCCAAGTGACCTTCAAATGATGACCATTAGAAACTAAATACTCGGTGACCCTTGTCACAGCTACGGTTTTTGAAGATTTCTCCCTCATCCTAGCACCGCCATTCATTTTATCCATTTTGAGTCTCATCACTGAAACCATTAAATCTCACCATGTATTTAGGTAGTACCAATGACCCTAGGGTCTTGCTTTAGGGAAAGATTTCAGTCTTAACTTACATCACTTGAAATGCGTCGAAATTCTTCTTCCAGCTTGAATTCAGAATCGAATTCCATAGCGACTTTTGTTGCTCTGAATTCCTGAAAACCTATGCTGAAATTTTTAATGATATTTTCACTTCCTGGCGTGATTTGTTTCTCTCTGAACCTTATAAGGTCTCCTCGTTCTTCGATGTTCAACAGATGCAATCCGATTGAGCTAATGTTTTTAGAACCATGCGCTTAAGGGATAGTTCTCTTTCCGTGCCCAGTTTGTTCTGATAATATGATACCTCGGGAAGTTGTATAAAATAGCGAAGTAGCTTACACATAAAGGCCTAAGAATGACTGGCGGTTTGACATACGGTCGTGTTATAATGACAGATTTTTATTGTAAAATCTTTAGAGTGACTACTCTTATTATGATATATATACAAACTTTTGAAGGCATCTTGAGTGTGTGTGAATGAATGTCGGTCGAGGATTTACAAAATACAAATGACAGAAATCTAACCGCGTATAACTGCTATTTTTCAAGTGTGATTTTGCAAACTAGTGAAGGTCTTTCCTTCAAAACTTTATAAATTGTCGGTGCTGTCGTGGCAGCGTTAAGATTAATTCTACCCAAACTTTAGCCTCTTCAAAGAGAAATATTGATAATCAGCGATTCTGAGACAGCTTGAGGCGTCATCCTCTCAGGCTATAGGATACACTGAGGCCTTTGTCAAATAACAGCTAGAGTATTGTTCTATACATCTTCTTCTTTGTCTACAAAGGGCAATATTCCAAAGAATACTTTCACTACGACATAAATTGATGAATTCCCAATTTGACAAAAAACTGTTCTAGCAGAGAATATCAAACTAAGTAGAAGTGATTTAAGCAATACTCTCATTGAAGAAGGCTCTCCGGCCAAGTGTGAGCATGAGATATGCCTCTGTGTTGTGTTCAAAATCATTCCTTTTGATTTGATAAGTGTAACAAGGTGTATTTTATACTTGTTGACCCCACATCAACCTCAAACTAAAAGCAATGAATATCATCTTCCAGTAATAAAAAGAAAAAAATGAATCCCTACATGGTAGATTTGTGAACCAGTCTTTAAGCAAAATGAATATTTTCAAGGGCTCTTTTTTATTTTAGTTTTTTTGGAAGGGATATTATGACCTAAAGTTGTATGTTTCATAATCTCATGTAGTTTAAGTTGAGTATTGGGAAAACCTCAAGAAACCGCTCTCTGAATTTTTCACAAAAGCTTAAAGTTATTTTTTGGTGGCCGTTGTATTTTGTCTTTCTAATGGTTTTTAAATTACTATCATATGGTTAATGAGTACATTGGTCGACTGTGATAGCCGTAAAGACCTCATTAGGGTTGGCAGCTTTGCTGAAAGTTCCCTCAAAAACCGACAGATTCTTGATTAATGCTGAAATATTCGCTTGTACCTGACAATCTTCTGAAGTTCACGTTCACCACCTCGCTAGCCGTTTTACATGCGATGCTGATAGGTCAAAACTGATCGAGTTTCGTATCTATTTTGGAATATTAAGAGATGTAGAACAAAATACTCTTCAGTGATAATGTGGTACTCAAAAAAATACCAAGATTTGATCACTGAAGAATCGCGCGCCCACGTTGAGTACGAACCGTAAGAAATAATTTTCAACGGTGTTTAACTCGGTAGTTTTTCGCTTTGAGCATCGCACCACCTGGAGTAGGAATCATAGGGGAAAAGAACTGTTTTTATTTTGACTGTGAAGTTATTTTCTTTCTTTTAGGTGGTTATAAAACCCTATTGTGAGTATGATCAACAGAAATAATGGCGGTCGTGTTTAACATGACCCGATCATCAGCCTTTTTAAAAGCATTCTGTGTTTGACATTCGTTTCTGCCAGTGTCCGGTTTCAATAGCGGTTTATTGTTTTACGCGTGCGATCGTTTGGTGAAAGGCAAGCAAGCGACAAATCTGTAGGCATCACCTAAACTACTTGATTCTTTTGAAGTGCTAGGGGTAATTTCACGAACGTAGCTGGCCATTAAAAGCTTGTGGAAAGCCGTTTTGGAGAGCACTGACTATGGCTATCGAAAACAGATGACCGTAAAACGGGGACGCGAACATAAACATTGGTCATTATGCTTCTTCTGTGTCCGAACACGACACATGAAACTCAGAAAGTGTTTGTTTTTATTTCGCATCCAAGGTTTTCCGCTGACTTGAGATGTTACGCTAAACGGTCTCTGTAGGTTAATCTAGTAACACAAAAAAAGACGCAACACGGGTCTTGACAAGTGTAGCGTTTAGTGAAGTTTTAAGATGTTGTGAGTTGGATGTGTTGTTTTAAACTAAGTGTCGTTCATCTCCGCCCATACTGTCAGGCTTTGACAAAAGGCGTCATATCTTTGCGCTATCGAGTAGACAGGAAAATTGATAAGGAAATACAATCCATCAAAACTACTCCTGTACTGCGATCATTTTAATAACACCGATCGCGGCTCAAGGGAAAAAGGGAAAAATGGGTCTCTCCTGGACACAAGAATCAAACTGAATGGCCAATTCAGCTGTGTTTGTGCTTCTAACATGGTTTATGAATGTTCTTGTTTTTATGTTTTGGAAAAGATTCACCGAAGTTGAAACATTTCAAAGCCAATTATCAGCAGATGTTAGCCAAATGCCAATCAAAAGCCACAAAAAGGGATTTTTTACCTCTACATGCCAACCAATTCCTGTAGACATTACTGCGCAAAAATTAAGAAAGAAGAAAATGCGAAAAAACCTTCGAGAAATGATTTTCCCTTCAGGAAAGATGCACCTATGTTTTGAACTGTCTTTCTTGATAATGCACGTTTCCTGGCTAACTTTCCTCCAATGATTTTAAAATTGATCTAGATTACCTTGTTGTTAGTTTTCAATGGAATGACACGCCCCAAAGACTATGTAAAGATTTGTGATAGGTGAGACAATGGAGATTGAAGTGTTTAGACATATTATTTAGGTTCACTGGTTTCTCGTGCTGTGATTGGTAGATCAATCTAATTGGTCCCACCACGTATTATTAAGAAGTGGCTCGGGTTTATGATAATGTAAAGGAGAATTATTACAAATGTGACTACACTGCCACGCTTTCACGTATATTGCGCTTTTATAGATCGTAGAGTAAGTGTCTGAATCACCTCTTTACTCTTAATTAGTAGTGAAACCTACAACATTAGATAGAAAACTCCACTTAACGTTCAAATTTGAAACATCTTGACGAATACCTGTCGGATCAAACGCGTGATTCTCAATACCGTGTTTTGACAAGGGCCTATGGAAATCTTGAATGATGATTGACATATCAGTGGGCAAGAGCCACGAGACAAGCTTGACAATCCGTTACGGGTTGTGTTGACGGGAATACACATCTTTCTTCTGCAAGTTGACGTATTGTAAGTTTAGAAAGCTATCCAACTGAGTTAGCCCTAAACTGACTGTCAAAATTCAAGATTAAGCATCGAATGTAATTTTTCGATAACAGCTCTGCGACGGGGGATTAAAGCTATACAGAAAAGGCCGAGTCTCTCGGCCCAAGTTTATGGCCATACAACGGGTCAGTAGAAGAAACTCGCAACTTCCTTTGGAAGACCCGTAGTGTATGTGCGCATAATATTTCTTTGATTATCTGTGATCGCCCCAGATCTCTCCATGCAAATTTAAGGTATCATCTGCATAATGTTCTGATTAATCTCATGGAATGGCTTCTCTTGCAGCCGCCGTATGATGAAGTGGGAGCCTATACGATGGATGGCGCCTCGACAATGTATGGCTCCATGCAGCAGCATATGAACCACACGAGCGTCAGCACAGCATACCACCATCCTGTCTCTGCTGCTACGTCTGTGATGAGCACTGTTTCTGATCTACATAAAAGAGATAAGGAAATTTTGTATGGGTATGTGAAAGGCTCTCAATTTGATTGTTATGCTCACAAATCACTATCCCGCCGACACTCGTAACTTACTCTGAAAACTGTTACCGATAAACATCAACTGAGCAGTAGGCCGTGTTGTGATCACAGTGACTGGTTAATTCACGATTGTTTTGTTGTGATATCCTTGTTTAGATCTGTTAATTCGCAAATCATCATAGGTGCAAACACGAGATCTAATGTAACAGATAGGTCCTTTGAGTCCATTCATTCTAATAACAGTAAATTAGAAGGTATTCAAAGGCGATTATAACTTTTCACAGTCATCCCTTGTTTCCACTGCTCGCTCTAATCTTCGAGAAATGTGAGCTGGCGACTTGTACTCCGAGAGAACCAGGCGCAATTGGAGGCGATGTTTGCTCCTCTGCATCTTTCAATGAAGACATTCAAGCCTTTGCCAAACAGGTAAAGTTAGAATTTGCAATATATGAATAGCTAGACCATTTTTAAGACACACATTTGAACTCTTCTTCATATCTGTTATTCTGACATAATCGAACAACTTTGTAATGAGACGGATACAACCTCTTTTATCAAAATACGAAACACTTTAACAAAGTTCAACTCGACGTTTTGTTTTTGTTTGGTTATAGTTTAAAAGCGATAAGGCAATTTTCTCGTCCAACCACGAAGTCGACAGCCTGGTAGGTATCACTGTAGTTTTTCTAACCAAAAGATTTCATTGTATTTCTGGATGTGTTGAAATATTAATATGAACAACCGGCTTGATTCCATTTAAATAACACCAAAATATTGCCACATGCTTGGTTGATTTTTATACGTTGATTCGGACATGCTGTGAAGCAAGTTCTATACCACGTACCGTACTGCGTCCAGTATTTTTCAATCATGGATCCTACACCATGTCTATTTTTTATCGCGTCTTAAAATAACCCGTATTCTCTAATCACAGATGATACAAGCTATTCAAGTCCTTAGATTTCACTTACTCGAGTTAGAGAAGGTTTGTATCGACATTCACCTTTAAGTTTATAGTTTTGATATTTAATTTAGCTTCAATTAAATTCTTATAAAATTGTTTTCTACATGCATGTTTAACTAGCCTCGCGTCTCTTTGGGAGAAAAATAGCAGGATCGAAGGATCATCAATGAACTTCTAATAATTTCTTACTGACTTTGTGCCAAAGATACTTTACGCTGTGTATATAGCCAAGATCTTCCAGACATTTTCAGACTGTCATTTGCATAATGCATAAATTACGCTTATCTTATGATAGAAATTTAATCTCTCCTTGTCAGTTGTCTTATACGTTGGATTTCTCAGGTATTTCTAAGCATTCATACAACAGTAAAGTTAAACCTTAAAGTCATAAAGGATAACATTGTTACCTACAATTTATTTCTTCTCATGGTTTTAGGTGCACGAGTTGTGTGACAATTTTTGTAAGCGCTACATAAGTTGCCTAAAGGGTAAAATGCCCATAGACCTTGTGATGGACGAGAAAGAAAACGGAGGAAAGAGTAAAAGTGATGGCGAACTTGGGCCCGACTCTCCAACAGACGATTCTCAGGTACCAACAAGAAATAGATCTCGTTATCCGAGCTTTGCCACGCGAGCGCTTGGTTTTTTATACCTGATGTTTCGTTTTGACCAGAGTTTAAGTCCCTCTTCCGCGAGTATGAACTTGTTTTATAACATCAAATTATCTTCTAAGTGGATGAAGGCTATTAGACGTATGATAGTGATTCCCCTGCTCTCAAATCAAAGGGGTTTTAGGAACCCCCCAATGTATCTTACCAACAATCATCACTATATTTACGAAACATCCCGTAGTGATGTTTTGCAAACTCATTTGTTTAAAGCATGCTGGGACTTTTCTCCAGGCACCAAAGGGCTTATATTAAAGGACACTGAAGTAGTAAATCGACAGCAAAGTCACACCAATACCGTCAATGCGACACTTAATGTGGCGTTGTGTTTTGTCAAGTATATTTATTACGTTTTCGACAGCGATTTCGACGGATTGACGTGTTGAAAAAAACAGAAGCTTCTCTCGTGCCCTCAGAACTTGATAATTTATCTAAGATCAAATTTAGACACTTCTCTTATACCTGACAATAAAAGAGCCGATGTAGCTGTCTTCGGTGTAGTTTGGTGAAATAAACCTGTCGGATTTATTCACATCATTGCGAAACCCCAAAAAATTTTTCGTGCCAATCTCAGAAGTTCACATCGCTAGAGATCTGGGTTTTTGAAACCAACGGTCATTCGGACCGGGCCCTTTGAAAATGTAAATTTTCTAGTTGTCGTTTTATTGGGATTGTGCACAATTAGTGTTCATTGTAGTTAGACAACGTTCCCTCCACCTACTAGCTATAACCAATGACAAAAATTAGGTTATA
Source organism: Stichodactyla helianthus (assembly GCA_015163945.2). Lineage (NCBI taxonomy): Eukaryota > Metazoa > Cnidaria > Anthozoa > Actiniaria > Stichodactylidae > Stichodactyla > Stichodactyla helianthus. Next base: position 28,779 of record WUAP02077778.1, read on the forward strand.
TGTCGCTGTCTACACCTTGGCTTTGCTTTTCTTATTCACGGCCTGTCAGAGTATTGAAAGGAGATTCAATTGTTAGTCAGTGTTGGTGTAATAATACGCTCCATTCACGCGATTATTAATTGATGGTTTTATTATTCTCTTAACACAGTTAACCGGTACTCCTTCATGGCAGGCGAGTTTAGGTTTGGATAACCAAAATTCGGGGCAAAATTCTCAACCTTCTTCCCAAACGCCTTCAGATCCTGGGGCCGATTGTCCGGTTACACCGGAAGGTAGGGGGCATAAAACTTACTCTTTTTTATTAAAATCGACAGTTTGATCATTTCTTTATTAAATTGTTTCCGTATTCGATGTCTTTTTAATAATGTCTTCAATAATAAATCAGTAAAGATGAATTTATCTGGGTACTGTTTTATCGTCTTTTATTATGGTAAGCGCGAGGCCCCCTTCCTTTTGTAGTAATCTATGCCAACAATTATTTGAAAAGTTTGCCTGAATAGTGAAATTATTGGTCGAGGGATGGGGTTTATTCTTGGAAGGCTTTTATTGAGTTGAAAGCTTGTCGTCTGTGTTGACACAGCTGCACAAAGACCTCCTTTCTCCTCGTAATTAAAAAGAATATCATTTTACGTTTCTCGCGACACGTTCGATAAGTCATATGCAAATTTTTTCAAGTTTTTTTTTTGCCACAATTGAAAACTTGTTCTCGTTATGTGTCACTTAAACGGAGTTACAACATCGACGTCACTTCGTTACCTCCTTGCGGTCAATGACTTTGTTCTCTCGATTTCAAATAACCCTAGTCCGTTGTGGCATAGAAAAGGGCGCGAATACAAGGACGTTAACGGTTGCGCGGGGTTCACGGAGTAGGTCTTAACTGCGTGTTATGCATTGGCTACACATATCATATAGAGCTGGCTTGCGAATACAAACTGTCTGTCTGTTCTAAAAGATGACACGAAGGGCCTTACACAAACACGGATAATTGCTCGCAAAAAGTTGCAATTAGCGCTCAAACGAACGGCTTTGAAAAGTACCCGGGCCAACGTTAGCCGGTATTTTATAACGAAACAAAAGGAGGATTGCAATGACAGAACTTGTTTTGACAGAAGGAGGTCGCTGAAATTAACAGAAGCCAACAGATATGCCAGTATAGTTTACAGATTTGTCAATGTAATGGGTCACGAAGAATCCGACGCTAGCATGCTACTCTGTTTACCAAAGGAGGAATTTCCTATCCTCTCTGGGCCCTTCACATTTCCATAAGGTGTTTCCTAAGTTCGCTATGATAAACAACCACGTTTCACTAGAATTGGCTGTCATTGGCTACGTCTGGGTCAATTAATCGTGAGGGAGGGCCATGCGATTTAAGGCAATTCTGATATGAAACGGATCTGGAGTCCCCCTTATAGGTTTAATGTAGAGAGATTTCATAGAGCCCATTTAAGTCAGAAAATATGTGTATTTTACAATATTGAATCTGATAATAGTCTGCCTGAGGCTAAGTGCATGTGTACTGTTCTATTCTCTCTTTGCTTTTCCATTTGACATTTATCCATGATCCATGATATATCTGACAAGATAGCCTCTTGCAATTTCCTCCCGTAATTTCCTGAAGTACTGTCAACGAATTATTCATTATGCTTTCATTGTCACTTATAACTACAATCACTAAGGAAGTTGTACAAGTCTTCGATAGGTCGACATGAGTGAAGCATCACTCGAGTGCAAGGCTCCGCAGTAATTCATTACTATCATCTCCCCTGTAAGTGCTACCCTTCTCAGTCCTTGGCCACTCCCTTGTTTAACGGTGACTTGTGCAGCTCTAGTCGGCTCCAGCTCATAGATTTGTAGACACAGACATGCCTCTTGGGGACGGAGACCATCCTCGTGAGTTCTACTGTTGTCAGGATCGTGTAACAGGTGAAGAAATAATCAGACTTGGTGTAACTAGAGGCTTTTGTGAACACTTAAGTGATTCTGAAAAGGTTTGTCAAGTACCAAGTGTTAGGTATGACAACTTTAAGCACCTCAGTTCTTTATAGTTTTGCCACGATCTCCAAAAGCTCGCCACCTTCGAAATGCAAGGGCACCTCATATTTTTGATCTAAGGCAACAAAAACTACAGTTTGTACAGCGCCCGGTTATATTGTTTCTTTATCTCATTAGAGTATTGTTTACGATTTTTCTGCGTGTCTAGTTTCATTTCACTTCTCGCCATGGATCGATTCACTCTTGATAGTCGAAAAAAGAGTGCATTTCGATGCCTGATTATAGTCTAGGTCTATTGTAATTTTATCACAGCCCAGGAAGTGAGAGGAGAGGTTAGCGATCGTATCTTCTTTTGAGGAAATAACTCCGGTGTATGAAATATAGTTTATCTTTCTAAGTGACACCTCCATCAAAGTAAGGCTTTTTCTGTGTAGATCTCGGTAGCCTGATATTTGTGAATGTACTCTGGATACAGTATAGCTACTTTATCAACAGAAGTACTATCCTTACTTATAGCTTATTATGACTCGTATATTGGGCTAGATAGTGACTGGGTCGAGTGCTGGATACTTTAGTCCTTTGTTTTTTAGACGATTACATATTGCTGCCACAAGGACTTTTCCACCCTGTCATGGATCTCTTCTCAGACAGATGTTTATGTCTTTACAAGTTCAGTTTCATAAAACTGCTATCCATTTGTTTTTTCGTGGGGTTGTTTGCATTTGTGTGTTTTGCATTTTTAAAGAAATATTATTTGCCTTTGCCAACGCTGAATTGGCAGCAGTGTGTTTGTTTTTACGCACTTACTAAAATTAATAAAAAGATTCGGAAAGTCTCATATTGGAAGAGGCCTCATTTGCGCTTTGCTGTGACAGCAGTTAAGGCTATGCTTTTAACTCATCTACGTTTCCACCATTCATTCTAAGTGGGATTTTAGAATGACTTTTATCTTTCTGGTTTAATTATAGAATATGTCACATGTTTACTGAGTTTATATAAGAGCTGTCAATCAAAGCTGTATTTCGAGAATTAATCACGAAGCTAGCGTTGGGTAGGACCTACTCTGCTTTGGTTGTTGGGCAAAAAACATTGGAGGACGGCTTGTAATTTTCTTCAGTGGTTCGCTAATGATTCCAGGTGCTAAAATTGTTACGGTTTGCTTTCTTTAAAGGTGTCATTAACCTAGGCTAATTGGTACACTGACAGTCCTGCCACAAGAACTCTTCTGTGGAAAGCAATACTCGAGAAAAATCCCCTTCAGTTTGTCATGCTACTCATCACAAATTTGACCAGCGTTTCAATACACCAGAACATCTGAAATTGCAAGAAAGACGTTGAAATTTGCTCTTGGCAGCTCAGATAAGCTGACATAAACATTTGATATTCAAGTTTAAGCCCTTGAATTCAAAGACTAACGTGTTGAGACGGGATTATTTTTAGCAGTTAGTACCATGTTGAATCTAAACAGGGTTCATAGTCCTTGACGATCCAGGTTGCTAGTTTGCGATCCAAGTGTTCGTTTATAATATCGTTAGGAAATGAATTTGTTCGTTTATTAAATCCTTTGATAAAAGTCCCGACTTACAAATAGAACAAAGAAGAGTATTCTTGATGACCAAATTACTGAATAGTGCAAAAATATGTTTGCTTCACACCTAAATCCAGACGTTTCAGACAGTCAACATTTCGGATTGTCTCTGAACTGAACTTTTTCTTTCATTATAGGACAATCTCTCAACGCTTCTATCGGATCAGATGATGGGGGAAGTGAAACGGCTGATGATGACCAGGGAAAGAAAAGCCAGAAAAAGAGAGGTATCTTCCCTAAAGCAGCCACCAACATCATGAAGGCTTGGCTTTTCCAACACCTCACGGTAAGGGTTATGAATTGGGTATTTAGAGATATTGAATGTGTCGATATTGTCAATAAAGTCATCAATGACCTTTGCAGTCATCATCAGTAGTACTTCACAAGATGAATTTTACTTTTCTGAACTGTTATTTGATGGTTGTTTTATGCCCTCAAGCATTTTGTGTGATACCTGGCAGTATCTTTTGTTGTACGTCCTTGTGCTCTATAACAGGTTGCTTAAACTCCTTTACTTATTGTTAAAACCCTTTAATATGATACTTGGCTATTGTACGCGTTGCTTTCGGGCAGAAGGTTTTTGGGGAAAACAGAAAGAAACAAGCTCGCGTTCGTTCTATTACGAAACGTTCCGTGCTTGAACGGTGTCGGTGTCGGAAGGTTTGTTGAGTTCCGTTCGCGTGTCTGTTTGAAGTGGTTTCATCGAAACTATTCGAGGCATCTTAACTTGGCATTGATCCCTGTTTTATGTCTAAAGGTCGCTTCTGCAATAAGCAATACCGTTTAAAGTTACTTCTTCATCATTTACCACATACATTCATCTTTTATGTTACATTTTGAATTGTTGGGATGGGTAGCGAAAGGCGGAGAAGACCGAAGAGATGTCACTGCTTCTAAAGCGCTGTCTTTTACTGGTCCTTATACCCGCTCATCTTAAAATGGGATAAAATTAATTGGTTAAATGAACGTGTAAGAATAAATACAGCTTAGAAATTAAAATTGTACTATTCCCGTACATGTGCCCAAAAGACAATATACACGTTCACCAAACCGATTCAAGCGAATGTCTTCCGTCTTTTGTTTGGTGTGTTCAGCAGTTTGATTTTATTTCGACATTAAAAGTCCCGTTAACCAAAAAGAGAATACAGTCGTTATGCTTGTAGAATCTTATGTAGGAATAAGTCTTCCGTTTTGTTCGCGAGGACTTAGAGATAAACCCTTTTGACGTGTAGAACTTCCTCGCATTGTCCTGTTCAATTAATGTAGCTTCTTTCTGATTTGAGTTGTTTGTGTACCTCGAAAGTTTACTTTCACAATTCCATCTAAAGAAAACATAGTATTTTTTCCTGAACTTGTAGGAAACAAGGGCCTTTTAGAAACAAGGACACTTGGCTTGTTCTCGTGATTAGGGAGCACTTTTGAAAAGATTTAGGATTCTGCGGTGCTTTATTATAAGACATGTAGCTGTGTAGATGTGTGTGTGTTCCTAATCCTGTCAAAATCTGAAGTTTGTTTGAAGTTGAACGGAGTGCAAGCGTTAGACAAGTACATTCTGTTAACTTAAATCCCAAATCCTGACTAGTTATCATTACTTTCTTGGCGTTTTGAATCCGAAAGACATCCCATCTTAAATAAAAATGTTTGCAAAAGAAAAAGTTCTTTTGGTTTTTGCGGAAAATGCGACACATGACAAGAGCCAACCGACAAACCATCGAAAGTTTATGTTCATTGGGAAGGCGTTTTTTTAATAAGGTTGTTCTAAGTACCAGCGATTTAGTATTGTTTAAAACCCTCTCTTAAGATTCCTAATTTCCCGTTACCTAAGAGTTAACTCGTCATGGTTCTTGAACACGTATGAAAAATGCCATCATCAATTCATCTTTGCTTGTACTTGCCCAGCACGCTACGTATTCAAGAAAGATATTAAAGCCTCAAGGTCTTTGTCGTTTTTCTTGAAAGCCTAAACACTGAAGGAACAAAGGGTCTAGCTTGACTTCTTTTGCAATAACTACATTCTAGTTGCATCGTGATCTCCCCTTTATTGTCACTAGTATTTTTGTTATGAATATAACACGCAACTGAGACATTATTTTGCATGCAATGAAGAGAAATACTTTCACTGTCTCGTGGTTGTACAAAGGACATCAAGTTTAAAACTGTTGGCGGTCCACTGTCTTCAAAAGAACAAACGCACACTTTTTCAACATTTGCTCGATTCATCTCGCATTCGCGCATTGTTATGACCACTCCTTCGTATCATGGAGCGGCTATACCATGCTGATCCCTGCAGGATGATAGCAAAACAACCATTAAATTTACATTAGGCAGTTCTGAGTAAAATTAAATCCATCATAAGGCTCAGATATACCTGAATATAGCCATGCAATCAAACAAACTTATGTCATCGTAAGAAGCAGGTTGCGAGTGTTCTGTAGTCAACAAATGACAGAAAGATAAAAGGATATTTCTTTCATTGTAAATGTTCTTTCTGTCATGTTTCAAACATTCATTTCTCACTCGTTAATTCTACTTCATGTTCATAGGCTTTCTTTTGGTTTCTAAACGTTTAAGGTATTAATAAGAAATGTCATGATTGCAATAAACCTATAGAAGAAACTCTGTCTTGAATAGAAAAGAGAGATCAATAAATAAAGGTGTTCGGCCGCGTGCCTCCACTCTAAAGCACCTTTTCCTTGTGTGTCTTCGGGCCATTTGCACACCGTTCTTTCTATCCCACTAGCTTCTTGAAAAGTTAAGTTTTATCGACCACCTATTACAAAATATTTACGTTTGAAGACAAGCTTGTACTTTTCTAAGAAGACACGAGATATTAGGATTCTTTATAAAAATGAAGCCTTTCATTTTCCCTTGTTGGGTCCTAGTTTAGATATCTTTTCGCAATTCGCTGCAATTGGGATATGCATTTGAGGCTTACCACTTCCATATCATGATATTCATTCATATACTATATGTGTTTTTGGAGTGCTTCTGAAATTAAGTTGAGTTTTTCTCTCTCTTTCTTTGATAGCACCCATATCCTTCAGAAGAACAGAAACGGTCTTTAGCACAAGAAACTGGTTTGACAATTCTCCAAGTCAACAATTGGTAAGGATGTCACAATAATAACATACTCTGTAAATTTTATTTTCACACTAAAAACTTACAGAAATGCAGATATTTCCATTGTAAACCTACAACTGTAACATAAAAACCATCTCCCTCAAGAAAATGATCTGTCTTATCTCGAAAAAGTGTTAATAATAAATGAAAACATGAAGCAACAACATAATCTTATTCTATTAATCAAATTTCCGACATACTTATTACCATTAATTTTTTGCCCTCCCATTTAATTGACAAAAATGTCACTCTTGTTCCATAATTAACGAGTGGGCGAGATGAATCACTTCTTAATTGCCACCAAGTTTACCAAATAAAATCAATACCGTTTCAAGATAACTTCGATGCTTTTAAAGTCTAAGTTTATATGAAAATCAGGAAGCCAGTTTCAACCTAATAATTTTGTTTCGAGGTAAAGAATAGTTGTTTGTCAACGTGTACGTATTGGAAAAGAAAGTGCTTACGTAAGAAAATTGGAAGATGTACAAAAATAGCCACACCGTTTCATTCTTCCTTCATCACATTTATAAAAAGTCGACCACAGCTAGTGCAACTTTCTAACAAATACATATATTATATGAATATTGGCGTTCTTTTGTTAGATGTTAAAAATTCATGAAGATAGCTGTCTTTGTTGTTTGGCCATTTTCTCTATACTTGAAATATCTACTTCTTAGGATCAAATGCCATTTTCAACGGTGCTCAAACAGGGTGACATGCTATCGCAAAAAAAAAAAAAAAAAAAAAAAAAATCAGAGAGGAGAAAGAAAAAAAAGGGGGAAACAGGGATTAAAACATTAACCCTTTTGTCGAACACTGATAATCAAAGTTAGTTTTCCTTTTCTTGGTTATAACAATGCTTTTACTTTAGTCCCTTATTAGCAGCCAAAAAGCAATCCAAACGTTTACATTCCATTTTCTTGTGTCCCTCTGTTGACTTAAGCAAAAATCGTTTGATCCTTGTCGCTCTTTGATTTCAAATTAGAGATTTTTTTCATGCATTTTTAGTCTAAAAGATAAGCGAACAACCAAAGATACTATCTCATTAGATTGCTTTTAAGGCAGGCCTCAGTTGTTGTGCGGTTCCAAGTTTCATTAGAGATCAATGGAATAATGGTTAAGACACAAAACACGACGTGTGTGTAGTTGTGGTTCATTATCGAATCGGTCCAATTAAAAGTGACTGATGATAAACCAATGTATAATTGCTAGTTGTCTAAAAGTATTAACGTCAGGCCATCAGTGAAACCCCCAATTAACCTGTGTTGAGGTTGTCAAGAATGCCAAGATTGCGCTTAATCTGCTATGATTCCCGTCTGGGAACATAAATACAACAACAGCGCACAACTCATGAAGTGTCCACGTTTCGAAAATTGACTGTCAAACATGTCCTATTTCAGAATAAAGGAGCGCATTCTTCTCTGTTTTATTGGTCAAACGTGTACCCAAATGGGTAATACGCGACAATTAATTTAACCATCAGTCAATCTTGATTAAGTCACAATATTCCGATAATGGTTTTACTTTTCACTAGAAATTGTCTGTTTACAAGGGATCTTCTTGTTTGCTCAATTTGGGGTTCTAAAGGAAATACTGAGAGAAAAACGAAGGGTATTAATTTCTTCCACTTTTTGTGTTTTTCAAGACATGTTTATTTTTCTCAACAATACAAAATGTTAAAGTGTTGTACACGTATTTTCTAGTAATCTCAAGTTCCGAGTCAAACATCAAGGTCGTGGAAACATCATTTCTTTATTCGATATTCAATAGATTTCATCTAAAAGCATAGTAAACAGAACTGCCAACGCGACAAACATACTTCGTTATTTTTTAATTCTGATCTTCTTCTATGTCATTTTTACGCTTTTAAGTTGGCGTTTATTTGTATTTAGAAAGTTCCGACGTCTAAAACGTAACGCTGAACAAGAAAGGAAGAAAGGATTTCATACCCTTCAATACCTTCCCATGCTTGTTTTGTATTAAATATTTGATGATACTGTTAAGTTATCATTTTGTACTTTTTACCGCAGTGCAACATTCACACAACCGCACGTTTTATGAAAAGGAAACAGAAGTAGATATGAAAGATGAAAACTTTCAACAAAACGATTTCGGATCTCTAAATAACTAAAATTTCGCTTCGATTTCACTTTAAATTCAATTCTTCTTCTTCAGCAAGCAACGAGTCCTTCCAGCCAAAAAGATACGATAAATTCTCCTATCCTTAAGCGGAGACCTAAACCTTTTTGTAGTATTTACGAAGCTTTTGCATTGCAACATTTAGACGAGGTTTAGGTATCCCATCCTTTAAGACTTCTGATTTTCCATTGTTGTATTTAAACATATTCCAACAAACAATTATATCTGAATTATTTATTGATATTAAGACTTTTTTTTATTAGAAGGGTAGCGATATGCATCGATCAAGAACTTTCTTGTCCCAGTTTGTACATTAAAGTACTTTTGCTAGGTGCAAAACTGTCTTCTCCAAGTTTTGATTCATATATTTTGGCTTTGCGTCCCCTTGGTTTAGGAATATGTTATATGTGCCAAACAAAGAGTTGAGTCAACTGTGGACAGGTACGTCTTTGGCAATTTAAAAAAGACAACAAAAAAGAAACAAGAAAAGAACGAACGCCACCAAAAACCACCTACAAATAACAATGGAATATTTCATAACATTTAAGGTTTGCTAAATTTAAATGACGGTCGCTCTCTATGATGTAATAACTTCCCGCCCAAAACTTCTCAAAAAGAATAAGTTTAATGTTTATTTTGATGTGAAGTGCGCCGAAGTGTAGTGGTCATTTTCATCTATTGTCCTCGTTTAAGAATAATACAACATGGCAGGTATAAGCAAAGCTTTGTTTTCGAATCATTGTTTAGGTATATGATTTATGTAAAAGGTGACACACTGTGCTCAGCACGATGAATAAACACTCAAGAACAAAGCTTTATGCTGTTCAAGGACTTTGGAAATGGTTAACTCTTACTGTGTTAGAACTGAGAAAACTCGAAGTCCTGGTCAGTTTTCCATGTGGCTTTTAAAACAACATGGCTTTCTCTCCTTCCTTCCATGAAAAAGGCCTCTTGATAAAATTACATGTAGAACGTTTAAACACTTGTTTTGTAGGCCTAGTTATTCTTTAGTCCTTTTTAAGCTTAAGGGTTTTTATTTCAACATTTGTAATATACAAATTCAAAGAATCACAGCCAAAAAGCAACAAGCGAGAAGTCGGGACCAAATACAAAGTATCGTATATTAGGTGAGTTTTATATTGTATTATAAAAAGACTTAAAATGGCCGCGTCTTGATGAGTGAACTACTGGAAAAATCACCCGAAGGCTTTGCAGTCTTGGATTGCTGCTTGCGACAACGTTTTTGAAGTTAGTGTATTTATTTCAGTTGTCTGAAACTAGCTGTTACTGACGAGGCGTTTTTTCGTTTAAAATCTATGTAAGTGAACGGCTCTAGAATGAAAACCGACAGGTAAAAATTTAAAGGTCCGTCACACTAAACGCATGATAGAGAAATGGTACGTTTCACAAATAGCAAACAAGATATTATATATTTTTGACTTATTCTGTGACTTCTACCAAACGGATTGAAATTCGTTTACAGAGTGCCACGAAATGGATAACATGCCATGTAACAATAGTATTTGTAAAGATGCTTCTGAAAGAGGATGTCACATTCGTGGCAAAACAACCACGGTTGCTTATAACAACATGTCAAAAAAGTGGCGTGGCCGACAGACATGACCTGCGAGAAAATTAAAAGACGGTACATTTAAAAAGACTTTCATTGATTATGTCTTTTCTTTGATGGCATCATTTGTTTATCAAATAAAGTGCCCGATTCAGACAATATTCCTGTTACCATCACATAACGTTGTGTAACGACTTTCCCATGTTCTAAGGACAGTATTGGAATGCGTCCATGGCTGAAGTTAATGCGGTCTCTTCTCTTCTAAATTACTTATTAATCACCAGATTGTAAAGATTGTTATCCAGTTCGGTTTTGAAAGAGTATCGGCCAACACAGGGATTGCTTTCAACCTAATTAACTCAATATGGCACTTAAATAATTCATTTGTCATCACCAAAGGATCTGAGATTTAGTAAGCCTAATCTTAAGTGCTTTAACAAGCGTTTAACCGTAGACAGATTTCCATTGCAGTACTGACAGATCAGTTCATTTGAATGACAATTAACGGGTATTCGACTTTAATGGAATTAAGATAGGAAGTGGTTTGTGGGAAGGTAGCGATATTTTAAATCGAAGTGATAAGAGCCTGCCTTGACAAAACCTCAATGCAGATAATATAATCCAACGAACCAAGACCTTCCATAACCTTGAAACAGTTATGACATTTCCTTCGATACTGGTGTTTGATTTGTTTACTGTTTCTAGAGAATTTTTTAATGTGTGCTAACACCCGGGTCTTGCTGAACCAAGTGGTATGGTTATGGATGTTTCATCCGTTTTTCCATAATACTGGAAAAGAAATTAGTATATGTATTAAAGTAAAAAGGCGCAAGGAAACCTTATGCAACCAAGTAGTTTCATTCATTGTCGTGTTGGATAATAATGACTTGTGGATTAGATAGCATGCTTGTGAGATTCCCTTTCATCTGGAGAATTTCGAGAACCAAAGTTCTTATCTTAATTAATGAATGCGTTAACGGTGCTTGATGTTCATAATTAGATTTCGATTATTAATGTTCTTAACAATGACCCCTTTTTCGACCCAGGTTCATCAATGCCAGAAGAAGAATAGTACAACCTATGATAGATGCTTCAAACCGTGCTGGCAAGTCTCCAGTTGTTACAGTATTCAAATCAAGACGAAGAAAAAATTCTTTGGGACAAGGAATTCCTTCTCCAGGTCCACCAAGGTACGGTCCTGGTCCTGGCCATCCTCCCCCAGGGTATTATCCTGAACAGCACCATCCACCGGCGCATCCTAATTACCATCTTGACGGAAGCCCTCAGGGTCACTTTCCACCGCGTGGGTACATGTCAGATAATGTGTCCAGTGGGGTGGGAACTATGCAGATGCCAACGACTGTAACACATACAATGCACGCTCAGTTACCTTCACATGCCTATAGACAAGCCATGCAACCGTCAGTCCAACAACCAATGTACATTCCAGGACATCCACACGCTATGATGATGCCTCCTCCCGGTCACCCGCATGCTCATGCACATCACCCTGGACATGCAGGACAGCTCATTTCGTCAAGTCAGACCTCGCCTTCGATTATAGTTAGTGAAGGGGTTATGACACAGTCAGTTATGGATATGCATTCTAGTTAAAATGATTACTCGAAGTCTATAACAAGTTACATGCTCTTTTATCAAAACAAGTTACAGTTGTCTTTTCGAATATTCAAAAGTAATAAGTACCAACTTGGTGACTTTGACATTAATAGTCGAGAAATTCACTATATCTGGGAAATACACCACTTCAAAGTAGTTACATTATTAAAGAAAAGAATAAAGGCTATAAACTTCATGCACTTACAGGAATACTCGTGACTTTTCGTAGTAAAAAAACAAACAGCTATGTCTGTTTCTGCCCAGTTGGTACTTGTTAAGGGAATTATTCTTTTAAAATCACGTCGAGTCTCTGGCTACGCTTTCTTTCGCCCGACTAGAGAAAAGAGGCGTTGGCTCGTACGTGACATAAAAGATATAGAAAAATTAACCAAAGACGAAAATTTAAGTACAACGAGAAGTTGATGGCCACTTCATCGTTGGAATACGCGTAAAAGTTTTGAAACTAATAGGCATACTTCGGCTGTCCAATTCCGTACTTATTTTGAAAAGTACATACTGTATATCATGGAAAAACACGAGCAAATCCATATGATAACAAAGACTTTATTTTGGGGCAACAAAAAAAGGAGAAAAAAATGATCATATCGCCGCGAATTTGAAGGGTAAATTCCTGGTGTTGATCTATTAAATTTGTTTGTACAATTTGGTGTTATTTTAAGAATTTCACCCGCTGAAGGAGTTAGGTCATTGACTGGCTGAATTTAATTTCGTGTTTTCTTGTTAGAAAATTTAGAAACGCTGCTCGTAGTCAGTCCTTCGTATGATGCTGTCTAAAATAGAATATTTTGCTTTGGGCGTATTATTTTCCCGATTCAGACCACGGGTTGGTCCATAAAGAATCTTATTCTCTAGCAGTCTCAATTAATAAGGTCTTCTTACAGGATCGTGCCGGTAATTAAAAGTGTTGTAGCTACAAGAGATTATGACCACTTTTACCGCGAGAAAAATCAGTGGTTGGTGATTAACTTACTTACGCTTTCTCTTCCAAAGAGTATCAAATTCTGAATAGCACTCATTCCTGGAAAATGACCTAGAGATCTCTTGTTCTGTCTGAACCCAGATTTGGTGTTCGACACAAAAAAATTTCTTTAAGTTAAGCAAAAGAAGACAGTTTTCTATGACTCTATTAGCGAAATAGAAAACGCGGGATGTTCAGGGAGAACCATGGGAAACGTATCGTAGGTGAGTGATTTTCAAACTTATCAAGTGTTTTTTCCAGCATCCCAAGTGCTCTGTTTCACTGGTAAAGTCCTAGAAAAATAATCTTCTCTTGTGAGAGACAAAAACATGTTTTAACCATTTTGGTGGTCTCTCAGCAAATAAGCGCGCGCTTACTAGTTATTGTAATAAGGAATTACGAACTCTCTATTGCACCTAGCTGTCTAGTGGACTAAAAGGGAGTCTATATGCTAAAAGTTAAAATATTTTATCGACGGTATCCCAGGTCATCTGAAATTTAGTAACCCTCATTAAAGCATACGGATGCATTGCCACGAAGCGATGTCTTATGTTTCTTTCTATAATGCCCAGAATCACCATACTTTAAACAATAAAAATTAAGGATCAAGGATAAACCATGTCAAACTGTCAAAGAGATTAGTTTAGTTATTAGAAGGAAAAAACAAACACCTCTTTGTTACTCCCAGAAGTTCAAAATTTTTGGGTGATTTTAGTTATTGTTAGTGCTTCCCATGCTATGTTGAGTAAAGAATGCTCCCCGCTTGTAACCCAGTGATTGTGTGAATAGCAAAAAAGTAGTTTCCTTTGAAAAAGGAATACAAGGGTACCCTTTTTTATGATCAAAAATAGCTCAGAGAAAAATGTTAACAAAATAAGATGATGATGATGATGATGATGTATTATATTCCAGTCAGTTTCTAGTATTTTGTTTATATATAAATATCTATATAAACCTATATGAATGTGACGCTATTTTGTAAATGTAGGTCTAGATTTAGTCTTTTAAACTGAATACGGAGTATATAAATATATGATTTATTGAATCTATTGACTTAGTTGTTTATTTTTTGGGGAAGCTTTTGAAAAGGAAAACAATATAAATCCATATGGATGATTTTATAAATCATTTAAAGTGTTTCCTTCTTGCCAGGAAATTCAATATAATAGGGTTTGAGAACTGGGTATCTGGGATGCTTTCCATTTACCCAGAAAATTCGGAAATTTCGGTTGGAAAAACAAATGGTATGTGTCATTCCGATCGGAAAGTTCCGGAAAACTCGGTCTTCAGATCGAGGTAGTCCACTTTTCCCGCTCTTTTTGGTTCTTCCAGTAGACGCGTGTACCATGTGTTTTCCCGGTTTTTTTTTCGGATGGATTGGTTTAAATGAAAAAGCACACCTGGTCCCCACATCGGGAATTATGCCAATATTGGGACCCTATAACGAGGTTATTACACACTAAACACCACAATGGCGCGCGCACTTGCAAAAAAAAAAATGTTTGGAGTTTTGGAAGATAGATTCGACGAAATATCAGGAGATGAATTTTACAGGCGAGTGGACACTGAATATCTATAACAAAACGCTACAAAAATCGCTTCTGAGAAGTGTGCCCGATACTCCTAGTTCCGCCTCGCCGCTGATGCTGTAAATGGTCCAGCAGTTGGTTCCTATAGCTTAGCTGGAGGCAGACCTCAGTGAGGCCTTTTCAATATTAATTCCGCGTTATTTAATTTCTCAGTGAATGAAGTCACGAGTCTTTTGCAACCGCGATATTTAAAACAAGATACACCACATGATCCATCGCCGCATGATGTAACGTTTTTCTACTGACATTTTAACAATAATCAGTGGTTAATTTTAACGTTTGACCTGATCGGTTTGAAGTCATAAAACGAAGTTAATTGGGGAGGGCAAAACTAGAAGTTTTTTTTAAAATTTCCGTACATTTAACCCAGCGTATGACTATCTTAATTTCTCAATAAGTCAAATCCGTCGACAGCAATAACGAGAATGGCTTAAAGAGCCAAGCCTCAAGACTGCAGGTGACGATTGTTCACAAACCAAGCAAAAAAAAAACATTTCTCGCCCCTCTGACTGTAAGAGTAAGAGTCTTTTGCCACCACTTGAGGGGAGGGGAGCATTCTTTTTTGAATGACAGTTAAATAGGGTTTTTTACATGGTCATGAAAATCATGGAAAATGTCAGAAATCGTTTTCCAGGACTGGTAAAGTCGAAATTTACAAAAGTTTTAGTGGTCATCAAAAACCAACAAAGTTTCATTATAATGTACTTAATTTCTTAAGGTTAAAGTTGTCAAGAAGAGAACTTCTTCAAAGTTTAAAACACTGGAAAGCTTTTTAATTTATGGTGATTTCCTTTCCTACTTGTCTCAGTTGGATTTGAATTGTAAACACAAAGGACAGAGTAAACTAAGCATTATTTATCAAAAACATGAGACGTTCCAGTGAAAAAATAGCTAGAGATGCAAAGGGTTGATGAGAAATTAAAGCTAGCATTTGAGGTAAATCAATGAAAAGAAAAACATGGCATCTTTATCTTCCCACTGAGATCCCCTACATCCAGCAAGTTCCATTCCTTTACTCCTTAGGAAATACCAATTCTGCTTTATGGGAAGACATGCTGCTTGAAAAAAGTCTTTTTAAAACTTTGGTAAGACTTAATAATGGTATTAATGTGTGTACATTCACATATGAAAGAAAAAAAGAACTAAAACTGATGCTTGATTTGGATTATACCTAGACACAACAACTCATGAAAAGTACTTGCAACTCTTATCAATTAAAAATCAAGTCATCTAATGTATGCTGTAAAAGATCCAGCACAAGTCACGAAAACCATCTGAATCACACCTGTTATGTACTAGAACCACGTGAATTTTGTAACAAGTTGCTTAACATTATTCTGTTTATAGAAACAGCTCACAAATACAATTGTCTCAGTTTTGTGTTGGCCTGCTGAGAACACAGTCATGGTTTGGATTATCGTGAGTGGGTGGATGTGCACCAATAGAGCACTTCAAACCACGTTACTGCATTTTTATCAAAAAGAATACATGCAGTCCTATTGAGATACACATGTATGTTTTCCCATAGTACTTAGGGATTTATAGCTTATAAAGACAGATTATTGTATACATCTATTTAAGCATAGTTAATAGAGGGATCCCCCTCTATTAACTATGATTTAAGCAATATATAATGTGTGCACATGTCTCTGTACTGTGATAGAAACATGCTGGGAGATGCAGAGCACAAGAAAAGCAATCTTAAGAACACGAGGCATAGCTAACTGTTTCTATTGCTTTTTGAGTGCTCTACATCTCCCAGAGTGTTTATATCACTGTAAGATACTGTAAGACATGCCCACATACATACATATATATATACACACACACACATACACACAATCACAACATATTACCTATCAAAGGATCTAATCTATTCCCTACACATGATTATAGCATCTAAAGTCAAGCCAAAATATGTCTATTGTCCTTGTCCTCTCATTCTTAGAGACTTTCATGGAAGACTCCACTCTTACTGGTCAGAAGGTCTGGTGGCCACTTTTGATTGTGGCAGAATTAGCTGATATAGCCTGATTTGGATCAACAATGTCTTGGAATCCACACTCCAGTGCTGAGTTAAGCATTTGTTAAGGAAGTATGTTTCAAACCCTTCCAGTCCGAATTGGAGGCTTTTGTACAACTCCAAATCCTTTTTTAATTTCCCAAAATTTGTGTAAATAGTGCAAAATAAATCTAATCTAATCTAATCATTATTTATTTGGGAGTTATTATGACCAGAACTAAGGTTGTTCAAGGCCAGCAATACAGAGATTTGATTTCTTAATTTTTAATTAACTTCTCATAATTGTAACTATATACTTTATTGAGCCACATAAAAACTAGAATTGTAGATCTGACAGTATAGTACCATGTGGCACTCTCAATAATGGATTTAATAATTGTAATTTTTAATAAACCCAAGAAAGACCCTATATTTTGCTGTTCTTCCAAAAATAGACTAATAAAAAATGCACTTGGTAGTAATACTGTAATAGTACTCTTTGCTCTTCATCAGGAATGTATATCTGATTCATCCTGATGTATGTTGATGAGGCTTGATATCCAGATAAAGACATACTTCTAGGTGTTTATCCAGAAACTCAAATTTGTAATGAGGAATTCCCTGTTACAAACTCAATGTATCCCATGAGCAGGGTTTTTACAGTTAATTTCACATAACTTTGCCCATGTGGGTTGGGAAGTTCGTTGGGAACTTCCGAAGTACGTAACGTAGTTCGCAAGTTAGTTGGCATTTAGCCAGTCTACTTGCGAACTTCAAAACAAAGTTCCCAACTTGCCTACTGCGGAAGTTAAGAACTTTGCCCTTTCACCAAATAATAAGAAGTATAAAGAAAATATTTGATGCTTATAAGAATTTTTAATCAACTGAGATCAATAAAATTAGAATATTTCGTAGTTTAGTTCAGTTAATTGCCAACTAACTTGCGAACTTCGTAACGTAATTCGGAACTTCGCAACCAGCATGGGCAAAGTTATGCTGTAAAGCTTGTCCCAACGCTAGACTATTTATTAATTAAGCAGACTAATTATGAGGGTCATAGTACACCCACCTTGCTATGGTTCAAAATAAGCCTCGTTTGAAATTCCATGACCTGATATTTCAACCTCAAACGAAAAAAAAAAAACATGAAGGTGTCTGATGAGGGCATCAACATGGCCACAGTGTTTTCTATCGAGAATTGCCATATTGTGAAAATCTCGTTAGGTATGCAGGAATAAGAGAACGGCACATCAGTAAGTCTATGATACATTACATTACCTTAAGCGGACTATGGCCCTTGGGCTGTGTATGCATCTCCCAACCATCATGTACTTACCCTGTTTTCTCCACTTGCGATCCTCCATGAGTTACAACTGGTTTTATGGTAGCCACACAGCAGAATATCGCACTTGCAAACCAATAAAAACATTCAAAAAGATTTCTTGAAAATCAACATGGCGGACCGTCAGGTCATGGATATTGTACTTTTCAACAAAAGCACCATAGTTATTGAAGTAAATTAAATATTCGTTAAATAAGAATCATAGCACATTTCTTTGTAGTTAGGGGAATCATTAAGTTAAAAAGTCATTCCAAAACTACAGAGCAGAATACTTGTGCCTCCACTGATCACTAGATCATGTAAGCTCATCAGGCAAAAAATGCGGGAAAACCACGCGTGTGCTCATGGGGAAAATAGAAGGAAAAGGTGCACAAAAATTTATTGTACGTTCAAGCCCTCAAGCTGAGCTTCCTCGAGCTTCCTAGTTTTTTCAGAATTCTGATTATTAGCATGAATAGAATAAATCCCTTGCTAAACTTATTATAAGATTAGGTTATCATGGAAAAAAGGGGGCAAATTTACAATTGTAGAAAACTCAAAAACATAAGATTAAAAACCTAACAAGAAAACTAATTTTTAAAAGCCTTTCTCAAACTCTAAAAACATAAATTAATATCGGGAAAAAAATAAAATAAAATTCAGTCGTACGAGAAAAAAATTCGCGCCTTTTTCGAAAGATATCGATGACACAAGGTCTTTTCCAAAGAACGCCTCTTTTGATTGGTTGTTCTTAGCAATAGAACAAAAGATTGATTTTGATTGGTTAAAAGTAATTATAACGTTGCTGTGGTAATGGATCATAAAAGCCTTTCCTCTCAAGGGTCTCCATGTTGACATAAACAAGAGAATTTTATCGATAAGTTCCACAAACAGAATGCTTTTATCAAGACTTTGAGACCATTCAGTGAAAAGCTGATTACTTCTGAATTAGATAAATATGTCTCTTTGTTGAAGAATTACTATGATACAGCGCCAGAATAGCTCTCGACCGTACACCAGTGGAAGTTTTCGAACCAAATTACAGCTGTTCGACGAATTTATAAAGGAATTCACTTACGTTGATGAAGAACTGAATCCCGAGGAACGAAGGCTAATTCTACAGGACAGACTAACAAATGGTAAATGCTCCTATATCTGTTAAGACTTGTATCTGTGGATAATACATAAATATCTGTAGATAACACAACATAAGCTTATAAAATTCATATTTCTATTCCTGCTTTAACTAATGTTATCTCTTATCTTCAACATAAATACTTTATATTGATAATGCAGGCTACGAACCGTTTTGCGAAGCCATTAGAAACTTATTCGGGAACGATGTAACTACTCAGGACTTGAAAGCACTGTTCAGGAAGATTGCCTTAAATCCTGATGCTAAGGTGGACTGGAGTGAGGTACTAACTTATGTGTTGACTGTAATTACGCTTACAGTCATGATATTAATTTACAGAATATAAAGGCAACAAGATGTGTACACGTTTTTCAGCAGTGGGTAGAGGCAGGCACTGCAGAGCAGTTCTGAAAGTGGGAGGGCTAGCTTGAAATTTGGAGGGCTAGCTTAGTAAATCCTTACCCCTTGATGGTAAAGTATGAATGTCATTCTTGTAAAAATTGGGGGGCTGAAGCCCCCCAGCCTCCCCATCTCTGCAGTCCCTGAGAGATTGGAGGGTAGGGATCAACCACACTATCTCCTTCCAATTGTAATGCAGTACTGGGTAGATGGTCACAGGCACTTGGACCCTAGCAATGCAAGTTTGGAAGTTGAGGTGGCATTGTGTCCACAGTTGATGCACCACCCCTCACCACTGTGGTCACTGGTTGCTGGCTCTCTCCTGTCCTGTGCTATAAGGATTTCTCTAAGATTTCTCCAGTTTTCTTTCCTTGCAAAAACCAACTTCAAAATCCCAATTCAACCCTTGAGCCAAAGTTCACCTACTTTGACCAATTAATTATGATGCCTGTAAAAATGATTCTTTACTGTAACCAATTTTCAATCCTTGTGACATCACTTATTCTATACCTAGGGTCTGGTCAGAACAGTAGAAAAAAGATGTTTTTTAATACTCCATTTCTAAGGGTAGAGCATAAAAAATATTGATAGTGAATAAAACTTGGTTGGCATTCTAATAAACTGCTTTTTTTCAGTAATTTTTTAGTGGATTAGTTGATTAGATTTAAGGATTACTGGTCATTTTCATGTTTTGGTTCATCTCCTAGTGCTAATTGGAATGCACTGTTTCATAAGATTAGACAGCCTTTTATGGTATTTGGTTTTAAGTATGGCCCTTAATGTTTCTTTTCTTAAATTTAATCAAGAGACCTAATCGGCTAACGCGTTGCTATGTACGTTTCCACCCAATTCAAATCTTTTGGGAATAAGAATCTTTGTCTTTTGTATTTGCATAGCATGTGAAAACGCAATGGAACAAAAGTTCTTATTCCCAGAGGTTTTGAATTGGGTAGAAACGTATATAGCAACACGTTAGCCGATTAGGTCTATTAAAGACCTCTTAGTTTAGAACTTAACTAAGAACTCAATGATGTTTTTGTACGTAGGAAACATTATGAATAGAAAAGTTCAACCACGATTTTTCTTTTATTTATATTTTTCTTTCTTTCTTTTTTATGTTTATTTATATTTTTTACGTTTATTTATATTTTTCACGTTTATTTATATTTTTACGTTTCTTCTTTTATTTATATATTTTTTCGTTTTTCTTTTATTTACATTTCTTTTCTTTTTTCTTTTAATTAATTATTTTTACGTTTTTTATTTCTTTTCTTTCACCTCGATATTCAAAGCAATTGATGACGTCATAGGTGGTAACTCGTAGTTCATGTAACAGATATATAAATATTCGCTGTAATACAAGTATAAATGAATAATTATACACACACAAAACCGTTTACCACGTTGCCAAAGCCTTAAACTCGAATAAACTGAACCTAATGGACAAGCAACCAAGGTAATAATGAGTTCCTTACCTTCAGAAACACGGAGATACAACACATATACAGCAAGCATCAGAATAAATCTCTTCATGGCGAGCTCGTACTTCGCTTCAAATTTAAGCTTAATGTAGCTGGTACAAATTTAGAATGTTTAGTCCAAACACTAAAGAAAATTTCCACTAAAACAAGGATGCAGATTCTTTGAAAACAGATATCTTGAGTTTAAAGCGTTTGGCAGGCAAGACAAACATCACACGACGGATAACAAGTGTGACTTCGGATACCCTCATCTTTATTCATGAAGCAGGTTAAAAATTAAATACATTCCTATGATACTATGCAATTTCCGGTTTCATCAATCTCAAAAATAATGTGCGACATCTGGAAGTCTTTTTAAACTATAGCGGAATCGCTGCTATAATACAAACCAAACTATCCTATCCCGATTAGTTTGTTGCAGATCATCGATTTCCTTGATTTAATTAACAAAGTTTTTTAACTGCGGCGGCCATAATAACAATAATAACAGACAGAAATTGAGAAATAATACGGCCTTAATCAGGATAGGATAGCCTGTTTTGTTTGCATTATTGCATCGATTTCGCTATTCTTTCAAAAAATATGAAACTGACGGCCATTTAGTGTTTTGTAAATGTTGGCCGGTGGCAATCCGGCAGTCAGGCCGAGTATACAAGTGTATTCAGTTTGACCCTAGCTTGATAATATTTATAAAGATAACGTTTTTTGGTTGAGCTATTACCGTTTGAGCTATTACATGTTCGGCAATCTAAATGTAATCCTACCCTGATTATTGTAATGTGTTGTCAGTAGAAATGAGAATTAATACAGACTATTTTGAATGAAAGAACAAGAACAAGAACAAGAACAAGAGAAGAAGAAGGAGAAGGAGAAGGAGGAGGAGAAGGAGGTGGAAGAGAAAGAGAAAAGAAAAGAAAGCAATAGTTACAAATGTACAAAACATTCCTGCTTGAGTACATAGAACTGTATTGAAAAAGAAACAACATTTATTTGCGCAGGTTTAGAATGACATAAATGCCACCGTATTTGGAATAACAGAGAATCAAACAGACAGAAATTTAGACATTTTTTGAACAGCAAGAAACTGCTGTATTTGATCAGCAACGATACTTGAATGACAGCAAACATGCCTTGACTTCCAAAACGTTGTAAATCACGTGAAAAACACGTGACACCCAAAGGAAAGGCATGACGTCATGACCTGGTTATATAAGGATTGCTGCCTCACCCTTGAATTGTTCCAGTTAAGAGAAGGTTGTTAAGGAAAAATGAAAGGATTTAGGCTGACTTTTTGTGCGTTGGCAATTTCTTCCCTTGTTGTTCTAGTCCTGGGCCATGGTCGAATGATGGACCCAGCGGCCAGAAACGCCTGTTGGAGGTTTCCAGAGTTCGCAAATCAGTGTCCCAGCCATTACACGGACAATGAGCTGAACTGTGGTGGATATAACGTACAGTGGGCTACAAACAATGGCAAATGCGGTGTCTGTGGTGACCCTTACCACGAGAAGGTCCAAAAACACGTCTATCCTGGAGAGTACGCGAAGGGTGTCATCACCAAGACTTACCGCCAGGGACAAGAGATTACTGTCCTCGTAGAACTGACGTCGAATCATATGGGACGATTCAGGTTCACCATTGGAAAACTTAGCAAAATTCCAATCACGAATGACCAACTGACCCACGTCTTGCGGACACCTGAAGGAAAAACTTGGTGGCATGTGCCAGACAGATCGAACAGGATGTTTAGTATCAAACTGAAGCTTCCTGCAGGATTGGTTTGCAATCTCTGTGTGCTGCAGTGGTATTACAAGACTGGAAATAGCTGGGACTGTGACCCGGAGGGCTGTGGTCTTGGCTATGGGAAACAGGAAACCTTTGTGAATTGTGCAGATGTGAGAATCGTATCTAAAGATGGTTCGGTACCTACAGACCCGCCAACTCAGCCTCCACCCCCAACCACTCAACCCGCAGTAACCGTCAAGTCAACTCCAATGCCTACTAACGCACCAAATCCTGGTGGATGTAAGGCTATAGGAGCACACGCTGGGAATACTGTGATGAATATGTGGTGTGTAAAGAACTGTGCTTCTGGCTACTGTCCTTCAAGTATTTGCAAATGTTAAACGTGCAAGAAAGAATTTATTTTAGCTTTGAAGTAGTTAATCAATCAACAATGGTATACCTTAGGTTATTATTGTTATCGAATATTGTTAAAGAAGTAGAATAGAAAGAATGTTATGTATTTGAATCTGTAAGTCACTAAGAAGAGTAACATGAAATGTGAGCCATTGATAGCAAAACAATATCGTAAAAATAACCCAAAATAAAAGTAAATTTACTGTGAATAAAATTTCCGTTATTTTCTGGCGCGCATTTTCTCACCCTATATGTAATGTTTTCGTTGCTGGCCCAAAAGGATGGGGTAGAGGGACTGAAGATCGAGAGGAGCTTGTCCCCGGCTCCCTCTTAAAGCCGGCAACGCAGGCTACTTGATATAAAGCATGCCAGTATGGTGGTTGAATAGACGAAATTACCCAATCCAGACCACGTGTTATTCCCTTAAGAATAGGATCCTTTGTTTAAGTGTCTTCCATTTTAACGTATCTTCTCAAGCGCTATGGAGAAAGAAAGAAATAATACCCAAGGGAATGACACGTAATCGGGGTAAACAATGCGTCTAAGTGGATTTGGTCTGTTGGGATCTCTGAGGCTATAGTTTCGTATTCTTTCTCTTGAATTCCAAACTCCCTTACAGCCCGTGAACTAGTATTTCCTTCAATCGCTTTACATCAATATCTAGATTTTCCAAATTATCAAGTTCTAGGAGAATTATTGTGTCATGTTTGTTTTTGAGAGCGATTTTTTAAACGTGTTAATTTATGACGTATAGCAATGTGTACGTCAAAGCAAAAGGTTTTTAAAACAGTCACATTTAATATATATTTCCCCTTACATTTAAATTGAAACCTCATCATTAGTGAGCAGTACTAACACAAAGAAAGTCTTTAAATTTCACACATAAGTTACTACCGATAAGCGATAAACAAGCAGGTCAGGAGGGCATTTGCGCGGGAAGCAGTCACGTGACCTATTAGTGTATGCCAGGGAAGAAGAGTGTATTGAGTCTTTAGCTGCAAACGCAAATGCTTGGCGGGCAATTGTTACGAGCGCAGTTGGAATTACACCATGCATCCATACCGGCATCTCCTGCCCATGCACCAACTGCCTTGCAGTTACCTCCAGGTGGCGGTGGTGCTTGTGTAGGTGGTGGAGGTGGTGCCTCCGTTGGGGGAGGTGGTGGAGCCTGCGTTGGGGGAGGTGGTGGTGGAGTTGGTGCTTCCGTAGGGGGTAGTGGACCGTCAGTAGGAAGTGGTCCTCCAGATGACGAAATGCTGATGTCAGCGCAGTTGACGAATGTCTCCTGAGGTCCCTTTCCTTGGCCGCAGTTTCCAGGACCGTCACATCCCCAGCTGTTCCCCACCTTCCACCACCACTGGAGCACGCAGTGCTTGCACGTTAATCCAGGAGGCAGCCGTAGCCGTATGGTGTAAGTACCTGAGATGAATATCAAAACAAAGAATAAGAAAGGTTCAAATCCAGGGAATAAATACCTCTTATTAACCGATCACGAGGGCCGTACCGTAAGTTATGGACATTGGCAGAAGTTCATAACCAGAAGTGTCCATCTAGGTAATGGTCCCATTACTCATCAGATGTCCGAGTGAGCTATTTTTAG
>WUAP02077779.1:0-33829 GCA_015163945.2 Stichodactyla helianthus
CGCCGGTCAAGCTCGGAAATCCATACTGCACCTCAGCTTTCAAGGGAATGTCTCGGGGGTATGGTTAGTGTGTTCACCGTTATTTTTTAATAAATTATCATAGCAGACCCGGGTTCGAATCCCGAAAGGGTCACATTTTTAGTTCTTCATATTTTTTTCTTTTTCTCATTACTTTTCTCTTTTCTCTTTTTTCTTTTCTTTTTTCTTTCTTTCTTTCCTTTCTTTCTCTTTTATTTCGAAGTTTCCGAAATGATGGCTCTCCACGCATGTGAAGTGAACAAAAATGTTTTCAACTATTTAGTTAGTTACAGTAGCCGCTTTACCAAATTTTCTTACTATTTTTATATTTTTATCCACAATGAAAAATACCCAGATTTATCGCCCCTCAAGCAGCCAATCAAAAACAACTAGTTTACAGTCTTCCTAAGTCGCTCGTCCATAATAGCGACCTGGTCACTCAGGGGTCAGATATTCAATAGGTTTTTGTAGTGTTGATAAAAGAACGTCCGAAAAAATGAAAAAAAGTCCATTCTGGATTGCTCACTGAAAGAATTTCTTCACCTAGATTAAAGAAGAGATAATGTTCTCGTCTGGGGGGTATTTTCGTAGCGTCAATTGTCCTTTCTTTGTGCATGGTTTGTGTCATCGTCCGTACTGCCATTTTAGACACTCTAAACCAGGTAAAAAACTCTTTCTTTCTACTAAACAATACAACGATCTACTCTTTAGTTGACTCCTTATCTTCTAAATTACTAAATATTTACTATTAGTATAACTTAGAATTTAGGGCTACTGTACCAATTTTCAAAATAAATGTGCTTTTTAAGTGATTGTTTCTAAAACATTTAAGCCATTCAAAATTTTTTCTTGAAATATGTAAGCTAAAAATATGTAATTATTTGGATTAAAAAATGTTATAAAAATCACTCCACTGAATCCTCAATATGTGTAATGTATTAACATTAGATTGGTATATGTAAAAGTTTTTTATTGATCTGTACTGTTGTTTATTAATTATTAAATATTTTGTTATCCTGTCAGTGTTTTTTGTTCATATTAATAATCTTTAAATGTCTAGATGTCAGACTTGTTTAGAATTTTTTTCCTCACAAATGAAAGAAAACATGAAAATGCTTTTCAATTCTGTGACCCAGATGACTGTAGACATGGCACATGCTCTGGTGATTTGGCTGGTGATCGTCAAGTCCCCAGTGATCTGAGAAAGGAATTTTTGATTGACATAAGCTAAATATGTAGATGCTTAGAAAGTTGTTAAGGTTGCAAAAATGTGAAAAGTGTTTCAATCAAATTCAGTACAAAAATTTGATGTCTGACTAAAGTATCCTACTGTATACACCAAATTGAAAAAATGTTGTTGGGTTCAGAAGATTAAATCATCAAAGGTAAGACCAAAAGGGTTTATGGGTAAGCACTTTGTAAGGCCCATATTATATACATAGGATATTGTTTATTGTTGCAACTCTCAAACATTGGTTGGAATTCTCAAAGAAAGCAATATTCAAGAATAATAAATGCTTAATGCATATTATGGGCCTCATAAAATATTTACCCAGAATCCTCCTCAGTCTTACCTTCAATGATTTAACCTTTTGACCCTGGCAATATTTTTTCAATTTGGTGTATACATGTGTTAAAATTTGTTGAAATTTTGGACAGTTTATGAGGCCAGATGCTACATAATTGTGTTAATTGATATTTGGCAAGGGTTTTGATGTTAGAATGTGCGTTGAATCATTTTTAACAGGCTATGGAAGTACAAGCAAAAATACTGTGGTTAAAAGTTGCTTGAAGACCAAAACTACAGCTTATACAACCACCACATCTAGCTCTGAAGGTAATAATTATGCATTGAATAAGTTAAACTTTGAATTTAGCATAGATATTTGGTGCTTGTCTTGTTGGTGTGTTCACACTATTGCTTAGAGAGTGGGACATAGGGTGCTAGCTTACAGCTTGGACATCATCAACATCATCATCATTGCCTAACAATGTCATTATCATGATTTTATCATCTTTTTCAGGTTCATTATCTTCAAAATCCCTACAAACTTCTAACAACAAAGAACCTTTAATGACAAAATCACTTGGTTCTAAAGCAGATATTCAAGTACAGGATACAGCAACAAAAGATAACAAAAGTTCCATTGCAACTATTAAAGATGGAGCAGACCAACAAAAATCTGAAGTATCATCAGATTCAAAAGAAGAGAACAACAAAAAAGGTGAAACTCAGACTTCAAAGAAAACTCCTTCAATTTTGGATTCTCTTGACAAGCTTGAACAGGCTCTAGATGAAGCTTCAGCAAGTTTATTGGTTTGTAATAATATAAAAAATGCTAGTCTAAGCAGTAATTCTAAAGATTCTAAAACTCATTCTAGTTTATCAAATACTTTGCCAGCAGTAAATACCTCAAAAACTGAACCAAAATTACAGGATGATTTCAATTTA
Organism: Stichodactyla helianthus; assembly: GCA_015163945.2. Taxonomy (NCBI): domain Eukaryota; kingdom Metazoa; phylum Cnidaria; class Anthozoa; order Actiniaria; family Stichodactylidae; genus Stichodactyla; species Stichodactyla helianthus. Next base: position 2,471 of record WUAP02077779.1, read on the forward strand.
GACAAAACAACTCAAAATAAAGAGCAAGAAATATTAAAATATACAAAAAATAACGACCAATGTCAAGATATTGTGAATAACACTGGTTCAACTAAGTGTAGTGAGCCTGATGAACAATCTCATTCAGACAAGATTTCTTCTAGCAAAGAAGTGTCAAATACAGTAAATGAACTCAAACCATGTAATGAAACAGTTACTGCTAAGGATACTTCAGGAGATTTGCCAGCAGCAAGAAATGAAGTCAAACCAAAAGAGGCTATGTTAATAAAGAGACCTAAAGACCAGAAAACAGAACCTATGGAAAAAAAGAAGCGAAAGTCTTCAGAAAGTGCTGATGTAGCAGTAAAAAAGGCAAAATTGAAAAAGCAAAATTCACAAGGGGAATCAGTCAAGATAGACAGCAAGGATTCTTTTGCAAATTCTAAAGAAACAAAGAAATTGGAAAAAAATAAAACACCTAGTGAGTGGAAAGCCAAAACTGATTGTGACTTACATAATTCTCCTTTGAAAAGACCACTACAAAAACCCAAAAAAGAACTTAAATCTGTTGATATTGATTTCTTTGGCTCTCCAAAGAAAATGAAATTAAATAAAACAGAAATGAAAGAAAAAACGAAAAATAAGAAAGAGCTATTGAAAGAAGAACCAAAGGTACAAAAGACTGAATCACAGCTTAAAACTTTACGGAAAAATTCTGTGAGTAAAATTTCTGCCAAACAAAAATCAAAACAAACTGACATGAAAGACACAAAAAATTATAAAAAGCGAAAAGCACGTGACAATGTTCAAAAGAGCTCATCTGTTTCTATGGTAACCTCATTATTTGAAAGTGACGATGATGTGAGATTCAGTAGTGATAGTTTAAGTGAGTCTGACTCAGAGACAGATGCTGTGGATAGCAGTAATGAAATGCTTCGGGAGATTTTTGATAATTATGATCCTCAAAAGGATATACCAGTTACTTTATCAAGTGCAAAAAGGGCTAAAGAATCTGGCTCAAGAGCCTCTACCAGCACATCACCTGTGAAGGATAATAGTCAACCAAGAGCTGTTGATTTACAGGGCTTTGGAAAGAAGCCAAGAGTTGCACACAGTGCTAGTTATGTGAGTAATCACCTTAATAAACAATTATTTTATTTTCTGCTGTTTGTTTATTTTATGTTTGTTGCTGTTGCTGTTTTTCTTGTTGTGGTGTTGGTGTTGGTGGTAGTGTTTGATAGTCTGGATCATGTTGCTATTTTTTGCTGTTTTTGCTCCTGTTCTTGTTGCTCCTGTTCTTTGTGTGGTGGTGGTAGTGTTGGTTGCTTTTATTGTTGTTGATTATGTTGTCGTTGCTCTTGTTGTTTTTGTGTATGTTGTTAGTGTTGCTGTTTTTTTGTCATTGCCATCATAGTTACTATAGACGTGTCCTAACTAAATCTGTTTTTCTGGTCGTCTGGACAAATTGATTTTATTCTTTGTATAATGATGTATATTTTTCTAGTTGGTACAGAGAAAGTCCAGTAATCTCAATCCTGTTCGAAGGGTACCCAAGACCATAGCCAGCTCCTCCAGTGCATCATCCACCCAGGAACAGGTACGGAGGAAGTACTGTAGCCTTATGCAGACGTCCTTAGTGTCGTCACGCAACACTTTGGACATTAAGGACGTCTGCGCAGGAGGTTAGAACTACTGAGGCAAACTGTTCTGCATGTGAGAATTTCAGTTTTTCATGTTTTTTTTTCCCTTGACATCCGTAGTCGTCTTCAAAAGCGGAGTACAGCTTGATCCAAGCCAAGAAAAGAGTAGCTCATCAGCCAAAGCCAGCCAGCCAGTCTTCTTTACCGCGGCCTCGTGTACCTATCGAATATGGTGCCAAAGTACCACAGAGCTTTCGGCAGCGATATCTGGATAAAATTATCGATGAATACTTGAGGTTGTGCGCGTCAGAAAAAGAAGCCTTCGAAAAAGTAAGTAAGAACTTAAAATTAATTTACATTAATTGAACCCAGCACTACTGACACGGTCACAGTAGAACTATGGCGCTACCTGCTAAACAATCATAGTGTGCAAAATAATTACTCATCCAATGAAAATGCTTTGATTCAGCAACATCGCGCTCACGACACGACATGATAGGACAAAGCACGGCACTTCTGTACTGTGAGTTTTTTCTCTCGTTGGGTATCCTGTGAATTGGCTCTCTGGGGGAGGGGAGGGGAGGGGAGGGGAGGCAGGCTACCATTTGGGTGGGCAGTTGAATTGCCTGTAAGTATTTGAATAAGTTATATAATATTTACTTCATACAGTTCAAGAGGATTTGAACACCTTTTCCTTTTCACCACAGGCGGTGGAAGAAGAGAGGAACCTGTATGAACGCAGTGCCAGAAGACAAATGTATCTTAATCTCTGTGTTAACGCTATCAAGAATCTTCGCTGTCTACCAACCCCAGAACATGAACCAGAATTGACCCCTTCAGAGGTGAATACGTCTACTGGCGCAGTAGCTAAGGGTGGTAGTACATCGGCGACGGATACGAAAAGCCCTAAAAAATTCGATACTAAAAACCTTACAGGTAATATGAAGATTCTTTCTCGATATGATCCGTATTTATTCTATGTTGTTCATTCCATTTAGATATTTGTTTTGTCATCCATTCATCCATTCGTTCCTTCGATCGAGCGCTCAATATTATTTTCCTGTTTTCTCAGAGGAAATGTTCTATGATCTATTATCTCCATACATTCTGAGTGAAGAAGAACTCGTGGAAAATGGTTTTCCAAGAGCCTCGCCGACGACACCTGGAAAAGTGACGTTCAAATCAAGAAAAACACAAACTCCCGGCAAAGATCGTAAGTCACGCTCGTGCCATCATATCGAGGCTGCATCGTTTTTGCTATATTTTTCACCTAATCTCACCTCTTTCTATTCTATTCAATCTCATCCAAGCATTATCCATTCATCTTAATCTCATTCAGTTATTTCGCATCATTTCAGTTTATTCCAGTTCACTGTATGCCATTGTATCTCATCCTAATACCATCTTACCTAATCGTAAGTGGCCTTTATAATCCCATCTCATCCCATCCTGTCCTATTCCATTTCATTCGTTTCATATCTTTTTAGGAATTCTTTTTTTTCTTCTCCCACAGCTAACCGTCGCACCTGCTGTCGTTGTGGTACACTATACTCAATACGTGAGGATGGCACATACGTCAGGCCAGAGGAATGTGTCTACCATATAGGACGGCTACTAAGGAGAAGAAGTGAATATATTAATATTAATTACTAGTACTAATCATATGCATAGAAAGACAGGATGTGCACCAAGAACTGTAGGCTCAGCCAAGGCGAATTTGAGTATAATCTACCCTCATCGAATTGTTATTATGTTCATTAGTATAATAATAGTGTATCATCTTTGCAGCGGCTGGTGAAGTTACGACGACCTACTCGTGTTGTGGTGGTGATGGTTCGACTCCAGGATGTGCTGTAGGCAAGGTAAAGAAAAGTAAAGAGAGTTGTGATTGGCATAAATGGAACCCAAAGTGGGCTCCCTGTGGTTCCCGTCGTAACACTACCATTGTGCAGCTCATTGTGCTCCTTTTTATTCAGGTGCACGTGAACGAGGGTAAGAATGCAACCGAAGGATTCATGACAACTATCGTCAGTCCATTAGCAGGAAACCAAAAGAAAATATTTGCTATTGATTGTGAGATGGTATGTTAAACTACATACTGATATAGAACTACTCTGTAATCTCATCATTGCACGCTTATTTCCAAGTGTACCCCTCCTTCCTTCCCCCAAACACACATACCATTTCTCGTTTTCACACTCAAAAACTAGTCTCTATGGTTACTAGTTCACAGTTAGAGTGGTTTTCATTAACCCGTGAAACACACTTTAGCGTAATACACTTTAATACACTTTATTACACTTTAATTTTCATTAGACCTCCAACAGTAAACGAAAACTCTTGCATTCGTTTCAATAACTAATAGACTAATTCTACGAGACGGACTTGCATTTTGTATGAAGTCGTCCTCTGTCTTTATTAAATATTTTGAGATATAAAGATATTGTAATGGCTATCAGTTCCAGTTCCAATAACAACTGCGAGTCTGGAACTAAATAATACTACTACTCTTTATTACACTTTATTACACTCTAATTAATACACTTTGTTTCAAGGGTTAATGAAAAGCACTCTATAATGGCTTTTATATTTAGTTCTTGGCGTCACATACAGTTTGAATTTGATGCGCGTTACACCATCTCCCCGATGTATCCCATGATGCTTTGTTGCAGAGGCCACAATATGACGTAAATCCGGCTAAAAGCTATTGATATCAATAACTAGCTTTCCATTTATCTTTCTGTAGTGCTATACCATTGCTGGATTAGAATTGACGCGCGCAACCGTGGTGGACTGGAAACTGGGCAAGATTTACGACACCTTCGTCAAACCGGACAATCCTGTTTTGGATTACAACACGAAGTACGTGTTAACCAATAAAAATCTTTCATTTTCTTTCATCCGGTATCTTGGTATTCCTTCTTAATTATCTGTTATGGTTTTCAGGTTCAGCGGTGTTACAGAAGAATGCCTGCGCGGTGTGAAGACAAGCATCAGAGAAGTCCAGGCCGTACTGCTCAGTATGATACACCGTGACTCGATTCTTGTCGGGCACAGTCTGGAAAGCGACCTCTTGGCATTGAAGGTATGGGTCATTACGTAACAGGGTCACGTGGTAATGGGGAAACCCCGGTTATTAGTATATTTTTTATCGCAGATTTTTGTAATAAAACAAAGTGTTTGAAGACTGATTGAAAATTTTTAAGCTTGTTGTAAACCCGAGGCCCTTACGTGAGGTATTCAAGAAATTGATAATACTTAACACTTTTCACGCGCAAAAGTTTATACAACTCGACTGCCGCTGTGGCAGTCTTCATCGGAATTGTGATTATTTGTTTGTTGTCGTTCAAAGCTTTTTAAATTTGCAACAGGTTATTTATACGTGCGTAACTTTGGAATAAAAATCTGATACATTGAATGTGAAATCTTTTCAGCTTGTTCACAGTAAAATAGTCGATACATCGGTGGTGTTCCCACATCGCCTTGGACCTCCTTACAAGAGAGCACTAAGAACACTAACTGCTGAATTCTTGAAGCAAATCATACAGGATGATGGTAAGAAATAAAATAGAGCAGATTTAGTATGACCTTGAAAAGCTCGCGGCACGATCGGTGCGGTAAGCTCGCCACCATGATGTTTTCTAGAATTTTGACGTGCCTCGTGCCTTGACCGTGTCACGACCCTGTTTATGCCGCTAGCTTTTCAGTCATACGAAATCTGTTTTAGGTATAATTATAATATGGTTACTATAACCTTGCTAGTAACATTGTTTGTGTACCTTCTAATACTTTGCGCTACGACCCATAATGCATTTCGATGGTACCATGATACTTTGCACACCTCATAATTTACGTTGCGCTACGCTCCACAATGCATTGCGCCTGACCATAGTCCACGCCGGTAAAAACTAAGCTTGCACACTGCTACCTAGCGCTTTAATCTATAATACATAGCGTCAATAACCTACAATGCTTTGCAATTTTACTGGGCCATAACGCTTTGCGTCACAATCAATAAGGCTTTGTGAGTGTTACGTTTACTTTGAATAAGGTTTTTCTTATTTTAGAGAAAAATTCTCTCCTAGAATGACACTATTTTTTTTCCCCACATTTTTTCCAATGTGAAGAAGCCGGACATGACAGTCTTGAGGATGCTAAAGCCAGTCTTGAGCTCATGTTGTACAAAGCTAAAGAAGACTTGAAGAAGAAAGAAAGGCATAAAAGATGATGATTTAACTGAGCGACAGAATCGTGTAAAGGTGTTAAGTGGCAGAAAAGGACCGCCCTGTTTGTGGAAGATGAGAATGAAATCTTAACTAAACTAAAAGAAAACAAAACTAGCATGAACCAAGACTTATTTCAGTTTCCTGTAATGGCGTGTGATGTTGTTAATCAAGTTTGCATTTTATATTATGAAAAGCAACAGATGTGCTGTTACAACGAGAATGTGTTCTGTCATGTTACAAAAATTAGCCATATTTTCAAAGATCAGAAATGCAAATGTATATACTGAAATTTATCAGTAGTCTTAGAATGATCTTACGAATCCCTCCCAGTGGGAGGTCGTATATTATTTACATTATCACGTGTGGTGTAACTATAATTAGTCTAATCTATTTGTACCGCGGGACCTTCCTGACTCATCACATAAATTTCCTGGAATCCCTCTACAGATGCGCATTGGCATTAAAGGGAATTACATTTTTACTATCACGGGATCAAACTCTACTTAACTGAGCTGTACTTCTTCGTTGTTAACTTTTTCAGCCTTGATAGTGTAGCTGAGAATAGTCACGATGTACTCAAGCTTTCTTGCTCTGTTTTCGATCTCTCTTTCGAGTTTCTCGTTCATCTTTGGCATCGAACTTCCTTACGAAGTGCAAGAAACTCTCCTGGACGTGATGACAATCAAAAACCTGGAGGAAATGAACATCACAGACGGTCATTCTGTTCGTCTTGTTTATCGTAAGGACTTGGATTCCAACTACATCGCTTATTACGAGATCAACGATGGGAAGAACTTCCGTGTTCTCTCTGCAGGGCCGAAGACAGATGATAAGAGAGAAGTCGAATCTGGACCCGTACCAACACCGACACAAGTTCTCATCGACCAAGCAGAAAAAGTTGGACAGGAATGTACAAAGTTCTACCGATTAGCAGAAGGGCTGTACATGTGTGAAAACAGGATAAATATCACAGTGGCAGCTACTTTCGATTGGGTAGCAGATTCACCGGTAGGTAATGAGATTGAGAAAAGTATTCTAACGAACCGATCGATGTAAATAAAGTTATATCATTATCTGCTAGATTTTCGAAAAGCAAATTAGTTACACAAATTCCTGAGTAGCTTTCTGGCATTTCAGTTCTTTTAAGCTCATTGATTTAGGAACTTGCACGTACTGTCTTAACTCTGCGCGCTCCTACACTCGGGAAGACGGGGATTTCGAGAAGGCCGAATGAAAAAACAGGAAGCAACGGCTCAGTTTGCGAATCTTAAAACTTAAAAATGTGTTTTTATGTTTTCTCTCTCAAACAATTAGGTTAGAAATTGGCGCAACCTTCACAAAATGGCCCAAGAAAGTCTGACAAACTTCAAATTTGCCTGGAAAAACATCGCAGCCTCGCTGAAGGACGAATGGTTGACATCACAGACAATGAAGACGAAGAATGATCCAAGTACTGTTGTATACGATGCTGAGCTTATCACACCTGGATCATCTGCACTGATGGCCCTAGAGCACGACTACACAACCATCACCGTCCATGCAGTCCAAGAGAAACGCCAAAAACAGCTTTGTCAAATCCTGGTGAAAGTTTGTAAGAATGGAAAAATGGAAGTCAATTCTGAACTTATTAACAAATTGAAGAATGGGTTCTCGTTCATTGAGATTACGGTACACGAGAACAAAAGCTTCGTTCGCCAGGTATTGCGCAACAAGGAAATTTCTTTCTATGTGAAGGTTCAAACGAAGAAAGGGGAACAGATTTTAAAGTATTTTTCTATTGACTTGACCTCACACCGCCAATGTCGCTGGAGCCAGTGGAGCGAGTGGTCCATCGATCAAGAAGACCTTTTTCCAGATTACAACCAGCACAAATGCTGTGGTTGTATGAGTGGATGTGGACCCGTTGCCTGGGCTCAAGTTCTTGCTTACTATGACCGCCTTGCGCAGTACAGCCCCTGGTCAGGATACAGTAAAAACTTCTGGACTTGTAAAGACGGATATGCCAACAGCTGCACTGCTCCAAAATCCATGAATTCAGACGTTGAAAGATACATTGAAGGCATTCGTTCAAAGCTTGGTACATTCTGCCTGCTAGGGGGAGGAGCTACGACACCAAAGAACATGAAGAAAATAATAAATTGGTATAGTACCAGAGGGCTAGGAGGACGAATATTCAGCCATTACAATGGCTTATCCCTGTTTGGCTTACCCAATCGCTCTTTTAAGAAAAGCGCAGTTAGTTGGTTGAAAGAGGGATACCCTGTGATCGCTGGGCTCTGGACGAAGAAAATGGCAATGCACTATGCTGTTGTTACCCGCTACAAAGAGAGGCAGAAGAAGTACCGGAAATGTTTCTTAAAGATTGTGTGTCGCACCATTACAAAACACGACAGTTCTTTTTACCTGCACATGGGTTGGGGAGGGGCCAATAATGGCTGGTACTCCTTGAACACATTTGCTGTTTATTGTGCCAAAAAACAGTGACACAGATAAAAGCTTTGATGTTAAAAGGAACAAAAAGAAACAAAAAGTGCTTTGCTTGAGCTTTTTTCCCCTTTATTTTTGTTAGCTTATTTTTTCTGCCGAGGGGTCTGCAAGGAATATTGTAAAACATGTGGTAAAATGTAAACAATACACCATTTCACAGTTCCCGTCGCTCAACCTCAGCCTCGCTACCGTGAAATATATTTCTTAGAAATTGAGTACTGCATTTGGAATTTTTGATGATTTCAATTGTTCGTTGAGGTGCAAATACCTTACATTATTGCAAGCTGAAGTCAAATTCTAAAGAATAATTACATGCTGACGAGGCTGAGGTTGAGCGATGAGAACTGTGAAATGGTGTATTGTGCAAAATAAATCTGATAGAAGTATTATAAGAGTTGTTTTCTTTGATGTAGACACCATTTATGTTTTACTTCATCTTATGAGGCTCAAATTTTCTTGAATGTTGTTTAAAGACATTGTACAGGTCTAGAAACCAACTACTTTGGTCAATTTCTCTTAATCCAAGGATACACCAAATGTCCTCTTAACAACTTCTCTAGGAATGTACCCCATGTATCTTGCTTATCATCTGTCTTGTCATCAGCATCTAACGACCAATTCACTAACTGAGTAAGAGATAATGGTTTGTTGGAGAGCTTCAGGTACAAAATTGAAATTACTTGAGAGAGGGGTGAGGAGATTTGCACAAAACTTGGAGGTGCCATTGCTTGGTAAGAGAAGTTTTGAAGAATTTCGACTTGTAATCCTCCTGTTAAGAATGGCATGAGTATTAGAGGAGCAATAAAAATAATAGTATTCCTTCAGAATATATCTGAGTGAGACAGTCTTGAAGGGGACCTCATGTGATATTTCTTTGTCACCTGTCCTTAGTGGGTGAATTGTAAAATAAATAAATACAATGGAATAGCATAAATGTATGGAACAAGTTGCAGCTTGCAAGATTACTGCCCATCAAAAATACTTACAGCGCAACGCACAAAAGTATGACCACTTTTAATGTATTTGCATACTTTTATGCACAGGATTTTGTAAGTTAAACTGACACATTTAGATAAGAAGCTGTCTGATTTTACCAAATATGGCAAGTAATAGCTCGTTTGTCAGCAAAATCCCATGCATAAAAGTATGCGAAACATTAAAAGTGGTCATACTTTTGCACGTCGCGCTGTAACACTGCACTATAAAAACATGTAACATTTACTCTCAAGATAAATTCTGTTGATATATTTAATACCTGGTAGCATACTAGGCTTGAAAACAAGCACCATCAAGCCAAACAAAGGTAACTTGTTCATGAGATGTACAGCACAGGAAAGAAAGTACTTGATGACATACACCAGAAGCCTCAGTGATGTGAATACCACGTAAAACAAAGCAGTGGTTGGAAGGAGGAAGAGCAAGACTGTAAAAAATAGTGTACCAATAAACAGACGATCTACATCATATGGAAGACTGTCAACTCTGCTTCGTAAAATGTTACATTTCTTGCCTGAAGTAAACACAAATCATGTGTGAATAAATATAGATTTTTGATGAAGTAAAGAGAAGAGTTTTAAAATCAGTACTAACTGTGAAATGTATCTTCAATTGATTTCTGCCAAAATAAACAAAGCTTCTAACTTAAGAATGAACTTTATGAAATGCAAACAAGCCAAATCTCAACTTGAAAAAGATATGGTTTTTGGAATTAAGGATAAATTACTGCACTTTTCAAAATCATGCAAACTTGGACATCCAAACACTCAACTGGTTTTTGATGATTTAGCTTCTGTCGATCAAAATTAAAAATCAAAAATATAGAAAAGCTAAACGAATATCAAAATTATATTTAGCTGTTATATATCATCTAAAGATTGTTTTCAGTCATTTGGTAGGGTTTTAGGGATATTTATGAGTAGTTTTCTGGTGTTTTGTTTGAAGTGGGCAGAAGCGAATAACCAAATTCCAATGGACTGTTTGAAGATCAGAGTTTGCATGATTTGAAAATTGCAGTAATAGACAAAAGAAAAGAGAGAGTAGGTTGTATAAACATTCCATTAGTTTCTCTTGACAAACACGTAATAAGTAAAAGAAACAAGTGATAAAAGGTATGTGAAGAGGTGTTTCATGAGAAAGGAAATGAGTGGTGATAGAGTTTTCCTAACATGTAGAGTACCTGTAAAAAGTCTTGTAAGAGACAAGAGAGTATAGACCTGAAGACTGTACAGCCGAGCAGCATACACGTAGAAACAGTAAATATGAAGTGTAAGAAGAGACAAAACATCTGATGCTAATGAAATAAGAAACGTCATCCCTAGGCACCCAGACAGGATACACATCCATAGCAGTGTTTGTAAATAAGGTTGAATTATCTTAAGATATGTCTGCCACAAGTAAATGTGGTAAAGGAAAAACTTGCCAAGAAAGTTGGTCAAGATTTTGTTCAGTTTAAGCCCAGCAGGTACACCCATTAGCCACTGAATCAGCTGGATTAACATTTGAGCCACATTCTCTGTATTCTGTAGTAAATATGTAGCCATGTCAGGGATCATGTTGGTTGAAGTAAGCCATGAAACGATGGCCACTCCCAGGATTACATCTATTGCAATACAAGTTACTAAACTTCCCTTGATGATAGTTGATCTTTGCTTCTGATGTAAGTATCTTTTCAGATTCTTCCTTTCGTCTGGATTGTCATCTGTGGTATAGATTGAAGCCTGTGGTGCTGTTAGTCTGTTGGCAGCACTAACCTGCATAAGACGCAATGTAAACTGCTTGAATAATACAGAAAGTGACATCAAATATCTTACGGCTTTTTGTTTGAAGACTGCATGGCTCATTATATATATTAAAAACCTTGAAATAGAAGAAACAAGGCTAAGTACAAAGCTAGGCACTAGCCATATCCAGTATAAAAATCTTGAAACACATTTTTGAACATGACAATGGTTGAGTTCCTCAATTGAAGCTTTTACTTTAGGATCTTGAGTCTTGTTGATGTAATTGATGATTTCTTCAATACAGGAGTCTGTGCTTTTCTCTGGTAAAGGAAGAAGTGGCTGAGCATTAGACTGGTTTTCTGTTAGGCCAACTGTACTCTGGTTAACGTGACTTCTTAGATTCAATGGATGGATTGTTAGGAGTGTTGATGTTGAAGGCTGGTTGTAGAAAATCATGACAACTTCTTCACTACATGATAAAATCTTTGGCAGCTTTTCTCCACGAGACAAGTAGAGAACTAATTTAGGCTGCTCTTGTAGTTTTAGTTCTTCTATAATGTTATCAAAGCGATACCACAAGCCAAGAAATGAGAAGTCTTTAGATGAATTTCTGCTCAACCTCTGTGCTTGTGATGCACTGACAATAGTAACAACACAAAGCATTTTCTTCTTTAAATCCCTCATTCCTACCATCAAACCACTAGGAGACGCCAAGCAGTGTATTGGGAATATCAAATACATGATTACTCATAAATCAAAACCTTAAAACTTAAAATATCTGTCAAAGAAATTTAACTTTCTCTTGAATGCATGTCGTCCGCCATATTGGATTCCTCTTTAGTGTTCAGTCTCTCACGTAAAAGAACCAAAAATCCACTTACCCCTCCCCACTGAGGTGATCGTTCTTTCTCCATTGGGTCTTCAAAAATGGCAGACAAGACTCCCGCTCTTCCTTCTTTCCCACATTTTGGGACAATCGCTATCCACGATGGCCAAGAACCAGAACAATGGTACTCCAGGGCTGTTGTACCACCGATATCAATGTCTACAACTTTTAAACAAGACAGCCCGGGGCAACATCGGGTAAGTTTGAAGGAAATCTAAATAAGCTTAAGTACCTACGTGTCTTTTAAAAATTATCAACGTGTGCAATATAAAGACCTTATAGTATTAAATTACAAATAGCCAAGAAATTATTTTTTATTTAGTTGTTTTTTATTTTTTGAATTTAAACAAATGCAAATGAAATTTGATAAATATCTGATTCAATAATTTAACTCCGAAAATTCTTTATCAGAGTCGTTGCAAAGTATGTGTACAGCCAGAGGCGGCGGAACGAGAAAAATGTTTGTGGGATCACAGGGAACCCACAGCCATTATTGAAGACTGCTAATCCAATGAGTAATGCTGCGTCATGCGATTACTGGACCTTACTAAAAGCACAAGTATCTTATGTCAACAGTCTGTTCGTTGCCCGGCAGGGTGCGTTATTCATGGTTCCGACTCAACTTAGTTACCGTTGCAAAGTCCCACAAGCTCAACAAATTTGCCAGAATATCTCAGCTTATAAAACTTTGATCGCGGAAAAGTTATTATCTATTGTTTCAATTATTTACTGTCTCATGAAAATAAAATAAAATTGCCTTTTAATCCTTGTAGTTCCCTTCAAAACAGAAAATGTGTTGTTGTTTGTGGGACAAGATCTTAATTCCACTAGGGGAAATCCTGCGAAGGTGATTGGTTGCTATTGTTTTGGCCGGAACCATCAATTGGAGTCTCGGGTTTCGGCTTATCAAATTAACAATAAGAGTGGCTATAAGCTTACTACCAACATTAAACAATTGATGGATAATTCAAATTTGAATTTAAACCAATCTGATGAGGGCCTTATCACTAATCCAATAAATCAAAACCTGAGACTCCATTAATGTACCCCGCCGGGCAATGAACAGACTGTTGAAATAAGATACTCATGCTTTTAGTAAGGTTAAGTAATCATGTGACACAGCAAAAAAATACAAATCAAATTACTCTTTTAGAAACAGTGTTTCAAGCAAGTTTTTTATTTCTTTTATAAAATAAAAGCAAGTTTTTTATTTCTTTTATAAAATACAAATCAAATTACTCTTTTAGAAGCAGTGTTTCATTATGTGATTAAAATACATCTTCTCCTCAAGTAAGTGCCCACATGCTGTGTGCTCTCATAATGCATGCACATGGTCCCAGCTATTGCCAATCAGAGTGTGAGATTCATAACAGTATTATGATCATATTTGACTATCATGACATAATATCATGAATTTTAATGGCTTTAATTAAATTTTTTCAGGGGTTTGAGTACTCAAGATCAGGCAATCCAACCAGACAGTGCTTTGAAAAGTGTGTAGCTGGTCTAGAAGGAGCCAAATATGGTAACCGCTTAAGGAAGATCATCTGATATACTTATTATTTTACTAGATTCTATTGTTAGATATCATTTTGTATTCAAATTTCAGGGTATTCAAAAATCATGCACTTAAGCCATGATCCACAGTGTATTGTGCACTCATGTGTGATCAGGCTATATTGAGGCTATGATATGACTGTTTGATTTTTTTTTCAGCATTTGCAACATCATCTGGGCTTGCTGCATCCATGATAATTTCTCATTTAATGAAATCTGGTGATCACATTGCTTGTGTTGATGATGTCTATGGAGGTGAACCAGTTTACATTAATTTATAAATTTCTTTTTATCCTGAATGTTTATAGAGAAGGGGAAAATGTATACTGCTCAAAATTCTCTGAAATTCAATAGGAACATAGCTGAAGCAAATAAAAATTCACATGGAAAGTTTTATTTAATTTTATTAAATATTTCCCTGGAAAATTGCAAATCTATAATTAACCAGACATTTACTGTAGCAGATATACAAAACCAGATCTTGGGCTACCTGTGGAATGCTCAGTATTTTCCAACATTACTTCTCTTGCAATTCTTAATGTCCTTTAGTTAAAAAATATTTAATAATTCTGCTGCAGGAATCTGGATACTATATATCAGGTCTGTTTTTTTTATAGGAACCAATCGGTATTTCAACCGAGTCATGTCTGATGCAATGGGGATCGAAGTAACAATGAACGATTTCACTGACCTGGAAAATGTTAACAAAGCAATTAAGCCAAACACCAAAGTATGCTCATTTGAAATGATACTCCTTATAATGGAATCTTGTGTTTTATTGTCTTGTCCAACTTGTGTTTAAAAACAGGGGTACTCCATAATAAAGTGCTGGTGAAGCCCATTATCACACTACTCTTAGCCAGTATATATTGGTAGTTCCAATTTGGAATGAGTTGTATACTCAACAGCTCTATATTACCAGTGTATTATTTTCTTAGATGAATAATTCAATATTACCAGTAATACGCACCTATTTCAAAAAACATTGTCGCAGAATCGATTGACAATTGACAATAGGAGACTGCAAGGGACGTTGGTACTTTTAATTTTAATTGATTTGTTTGTGGTTTCTCTTGATACCAAGCTATAGCTTTCCATGGTGTCTTCAGTTCTGCAGGTGAATATGTGTATTTGTTGGTGACTTCTCACATGAATAAATTAATTTGAGTTTCTTTGTTGTTTTTAATAACATCTCTTGCGGTCTCCCATTGTCAATCATCAGTCGATGCCACGACAACGTTTTTGAAATAAGTGCATAAATATTAACACTGTCTTAATTAACAGGTAGTGTGGATTGAGACACCCACCAACCCTTTACTCAAGTTGATTGACATCAGGGCTGTGGCAGATATGGTCCATGAGCATGAGGTGAGTTTTAAGTACATGTAACTTTAGCTCTAAATACCCTTAAAATGGAGCACTGCTGGAGAAAGGGGAGTAAAGTACACACTGTTGGCTTCGATCCATTGATACCAGCCTCATAACTGAAGGAAGTACCAACATAAATAAAGTTACTTTATCTTGAACTTTTTTAAGAAAGTTGTTTTGGTTGAATTCATTTTGTTTGATTGTTCAACAGGGTGTTATTCTTGTAGTGGACAACACTTTCATGTCTGCATATTTCCAGGTAAGATATGATAAATAACAATGCACAACTAGAAATGACATTGCGTCTCTAACTCTTCTGCTTTGGCTATTGTGAACTATGTGCACCATATGGTAAGTGGTGAGTAAGAAGGTATTATTAAGTGGTTGCTAAGTGGTCAGAAAGGTGTTGGAAAGTGGTCAGCCCACACCTAAAACAACCTTCTGCTTTTCCAGAAATTTCCATACAATACAATTTTATACCTTAAGATTAACCAATTCCTATTTTTTCATCAGAGACCTCTTTCTCTTGGAGCTGACATTGTGATGCATTCTGTCACCAAGTATATGAATGGTAATAGTATATTATATTTCTTGCTGTTTATCACAAAAAGCTATAATATTAGAATAAACAATTGATGTCTTTTAGCTAGCTTTTTTAATTATTCCACTCTACTACATACGTCCAAAAACATTTAACACATCCACAATAATCACTTTTAATTTATGTTGAATTCTGCTTCAGGTCACGGTGATGTGGTCATGGGAGTGCTTGCCACAAGTGATGACAAGATAGCTGAAAGAATAAAATTCCTACAGAATGGTAAGCATATCAGCATAGACCTGGGGTGGGGTGGGGGTGTGGTAGGGCCATGTGAACTTTGAGGGAGGCTGAAATTTTCTCAAGTAACAGTTACAGAGGCTATCAAAAATATCTCCACCCTAATATCCCATTCAGTAGTAACATTGAAAACCATGAAAATAACAAGATACTTGCAGGGCTTAAAATAGTAGCCAGCCAAAGGCTAAAATGCAGGTCAAATTTTGCCATTGACTGGTGACAACAATTTTGAAATGCCAAATGAAAAATAAAATGGCAGGTAAAAGTTTTGCTCCACCAAAACTATTTGTCCTGCCAAAAAGAAAAACCTGTCTGGCCATTTTAATTTTCTATTTTGAGCTATGACCCTGATTCCATGTCATGCGGAGATATGGATGCTTTTTGTGATTACACAATGAGTTTTCAAATGTACAGACAATATAAACTTCTTTTGTCACCAGCAATTGGACCAGTACCAAGCCCTTTTGATTCCTATTTGGCCAACCGTGGACTTAAGACTCTTCATCTTCGAATGCGGCAACATGAAATTAATGCCATGGCTGTGGCAAAGTTCTTAGAAAAAGATACAAGATGCTCCAAGGTGTTATACCCAGGTAAGATAGCAGCAACTTTGACTACAGTCATTTACTATTATAATCACTCTAGAAAAAAATTAGATCATTTCCAAACTTGCTTATGTAAACCTTGTCCTGGATCAGACAGCTGAATGAATTTCTTGAATCTCAGCCTACAGTGGCCATCATCATTGTCCTTCATTATGCCAGAAGGTGCATAAGTGACCAACAAATACTGTCAATTATCTGCCTATATTAGTGGACAAGAACAACCAAGCAGTTTTCTAACAAAAACCTGTCAATGACTAATAATAATTCCACCCAAGACAGGAAATATGTCTACCAAAGGCAAGCCAAGTTTTTGTCACTTTTATTTATGAATTAATGATGTGCTTTATATCTTATCCCATATGTTAAACCCACAGGTCTGGTGTCTCACCCCCAACATGAACTAGCTAAGAGACAGATGACTGGTTTTGGTGGCATGGTGACCTTTTTCATTAAAGGAGGGTTAGCAAACGCCAAGGAATTTCTCAAGAAAGTCAAGGTTAGTTAGGCATGTGTTGATTTTTTGCCAATTTTTTTTTTTTTTTTCTTGGGGCATTTAAATCTCTTCATAAGAATCAAAATTCTGAGTCCAGTTTTTACTCTTGCAGATTTTTACTCTAGCTGAGAGTCTTGGAGGATTTGAGAGTCTCTGTGAGCATCCGTAGGTATTGAGAAGCCTTGTTGGGGTGTGGTGTAAGATCATATCTTTGCATTCATTAGTGCAATGAATGAAACATTCCATTGCGATTTCAGCACTAGAGCGACTTCCCACTCTTTGCGAAGACTTGCGGTGACTATTCTGATTGACGCTGTTGCAGTCGAATCTCTGAACCGCCAAAACCGCTGATGACGTTTTTTATTTCTGCGTTTTGATTGCAGAAATCAAAGCAGATATACCATTTGAATGAATGAATTTCATTTATATCTATCGTGCGTCATCTTGTAATTTCGGTTCTCTCACTATTGGTTTCTTTTTGTGATTGATTTAGTGCCATAATGACTCACGCATCTGTGCCGCCAGACCAGAGGGATAAACTGGGCATTTCTGACACGTTGGTGAGTTACCTACCCTCTTCACCCCTTAGTTACAAAAAATGATAACTAAGCATGACATAAACCTGCATGTTTGCTTAATTCCACCTCTGTTTTTCTCAGGGATACTCCTTTCCTGTATCTTTATCGTCAGTATCACTGTGTTAAAGCGCGTTTGATTTTCTTTCTTTCTCAGATCCGTTTATCCGTTGGTCTAGAGGATACCCAGGATATCATTGATGATATTGACCAAGCTCTTGCTGCTGCAGTAAGTCGATTTCTTGTTTACTAACAAGATCTTGTGATTGCATGCACCTAGCGCGGCTTCCCAATGTTTACGCGTAAATCCTCCAATTGAAACGCGTAGGACGGTACGGCTACGAACTTGACGCAGCAGTTCCACTATTACATCCAGTTGTAGGCACATAATGATAATTAAAATGAAATCCTTTTTTCGTTTCAGATGCTTGTCAAAAATTGAGGACCCAAGCCAATGAGACGTCGATTCGATTATCCCTAGCTAGAATCGTAGTTAGAATTAGTAGTTGAGAATTAAAACTCACATAATGAGTGCTTAGTCTATTTCCCCAGTTATAGAAAGGCTAGCAAATTTTGCCCAATAAAAATTTATGAACTCAATTTGACTAGTGTGTTATTTTCTCCCTTGATTAATAAAGCTGGTTAGCGGGAAATAAGGTTCAAAAAGCTATTGCGCATACCACGCAAGTTTAATCTTACTCCAGTATCGTGATTTCTTTTATTTTACTACTAAATGTGACAAATTTCGGGACCATACTTCCAGACGCAATGCTGAAGCATCGTATGGCTTTACGGTTCAGCTGGAGATTTCGGCCCCAACTCCGCTATCCCAGGTATGTATGATCAGGGAACTCGGCCAGAAGTAGGACTTAAGGCCTTAAGGGAGAGGTTAATCGGCCCCTAGACCTTGAATGATTAACCCCTTGCCATGATCAGGGACAAACCCCGTGATATGCGCATTCCTTTGGTAACTATATAAACTACGCTAAAACCGTGTTCCGTGTGGGATATGAATTTTGAAGTTTTTAGATTGTTTTAGTGACGCGCGCATCAATTTTCCTAATCTCGCCTGTAGATTACACAGGAAGCCCAACCCAAATTGAATCGCAAATAACATGGCGACCAAATGGCGTCCAAAGCAACTCTTACAAGACAAGGTTTCGGTCCAAAAATTTCGATAAGGACGATTCGTCTTATAAATATTCTGTAACTAGCTATGAATATTGAGGTTGTAGCTCGGGTTAGACCTCCAGGTCGAGGAGAGATAGCATCTCTTGGTGTGTCAGGGACAAGAGTTGAAGCATCTAATGGTACAGGACACATCTTCAACGCTGTTTACAAACCACATATCCCACCCTACGATATCTATAAAGAATCATTTCTCCCCTTAATTGAGTACTTCATTTCTGGATACAATGTTTGCGTGCTTGCGTTTGGACAAACAGGGTCAGGAAAGTCGTACACGTTGGCTGGGGAGAAGAAGACTAAGGCAGCCATTGTTCCTTTGATGGTGAATGGAGTGTTCATGAAGTTGAAAGAAGATCGACTAAAGGAACAAAGAGGACAAGTTAACCATGGATTTGAAGAGAAGATCACTGTGCAGTGCTTTCAGTTGTACAATGAAAAGGTTTCTGACCTCTTGAACCCATCTTATGAGGGTATGCCAACACTGATATAACTTTTAAAATGACAGTAAATTTTTTGGTCTAAAAATGGTATAAAAGCTTAAATTATGTATATAGAAATGTATGTTGTTGTTGTTGTGGTTGTCCCTGCTTTGGTTTCTGTTGCTGTTTGCTCCAGCTGTGCTCAATGCTGCTGATGCTGGTGTTGTCATTGTTGTTGATGATGATGACGTTGATTTGTAAACAGAATCAAACTTTATTGAGAAAAGCTTACAGCATCCATGTGCCCATATACATATTGTTCTTGCTACATAAATAAAAATAATATTATCAAGAGGGGGAGAACTCAAGCAAGGTTGTCAGTACCTGCTCCCCCCCTGATTAGCCAAGATTTAATCCTCACTCAGTGGTGTTCAGGGATGGATCCAGGGAGGGGCAATGGGGGGCTGTAGCCCCCCCTTTCAGCCATATATAGTTTTACTTGATCAAAGTAATGGATTTACATTAAAATGAGCCATTTTCACATTTGTTTTGAACCTTCCATCAATGAAATAAACGTAATTTTCAAAAATGACCTCAAATTAAATAGTACTTTAAAAAAGTATTCTTTTAAAAAGTCTGATATCACTCCGCTCCACAATTTGTATTTTACTTGGGAACATTTGGTCAAGCTGTCCTTTTATTTTTGGCTGGATTTGCCACTTGTGGTTATTACACTCCATGTAATTTGCCTGTGTAAGACCTTACTTCCAATAATGTAAATGTTTTTCTTTCTTCAAATATCAGAAAAACACTTGGAAGTTGTACAGGATCCAGTCAATGGTGTTATTGTTAAAAACATCACAACCAAACAAGTTACAGATGCTGTAGAGTGTTCTTCATTGTATAGACAAGCTTTAGAATCAAGAACCCACACGCAGACAGATTATGGCCTGGTTGATCCTAGATCTGCTATATTCTTTTGTTTGGATATGTTCAAGGTATTTAATGTATCATCATCTTCAGTATCATCACTGTCATCATCATCAGTGCCATAATCATTATCAACACCATTATTATCACCACTGTCAGTATCATCACCATCATCCGTCATCATAATCAGTATCATCATCATCATTATCATCAAAATCATTATCACCACCATTAGTATCATGACCATCATCATCATCATCATCATAATCAGTAGCATCATCATCAGTATCATCATCATCATCATCACCATTAGCATCATCACCATCACCATCATCATCAGTATCATCAACATCAACAGTATTACCATCATTCATCATGGTATCTGATTATTTGATCTTTACTTTAACAGGTTAACAAGGACAACCCAGAAGCCTTTTCACGTCTGATGGTAGTAGAGTTACCAGGTGCAGAAAAACTAGCAGAAGATCCAACACAGTTACGTATGAGAGAAGGACCCTCACTTAATCGATCTATCTTGTCATTTCATCAGTTGGTAACATCACTGGCAGGGTCACCCCTAGCACCCAGGGTCATTAACTATAGGTACAGTATGTTATCTGTAACCATGGAAACCCTTAAATTCTTAACCTGTATTGTTAAATAAAGATTGGTTTATTGACATTTTTTATCATAAATCATATTTTTAGTGATTCTAAACTAACATTGCTGCTAAGGGATGCTCTTGGTGGAAACTGTAAAACCAAAGTTCTTGTCACTCTGAAGGCTACTGAAACACCTCCATTGACCACTATTCTGAGGATATCTGGACAACTTGCACAGATACACAACTATCCTATTATCAATAACCATATAACACAGGTAACTCATTACCATTCATCATATCAACAGGATTCCATGCATAGTTGACCTTAATTTAATTCTGAAATTAACAGGGATTGATATGTCAGTACAGAGCAAGTATCCTTAGCCTTCAGGATGAGCTAAAGCATGGTGGAAGGTGTGCAGGAGATGCCAGTAGTAGTAAAGTCCTGGAAATCAAGGATCAGTTGGCAAAAGTAACAAATGAAAATGTGCGTATCATCCTTATAGAAGAGTTATCATAACCATAAAAAATATGATGAAAAATAGAATGATTTTCATGAGTTGCAGGTAATTAAATGTAACTTTTTTATCTCTGTCTTGAAGGTCAAACTACAAGAAGGTCGGGAACAACTTTACTGCAGAATCATTGAGCTGGAGGCAAAATATACAGAAGCCACAAACTCATGGAAACAGCTGTCTTCAAAACTAGAGCTTAGTGATGAGGAAAAATTGCAGGTATTTATTTCATGAAACAAAATAACTTTGATATAATGTCATCCTGGGAACAGTCGCTTTTTTACCCACCCCCTCCCCCCATGGGATGGCAGTGTCTCTATACTTCCCTTACCAATAGGGGAGGAGTTAACAAGAACTTCATACCAGTTCTTTTTCCTTTAGAATTCATTTATGCTTAATCTTCCAGATTTATAAAAACTTGGTTGATCTACAGCTGGAGAATAATAAAATTATAGAAGAGGCGGCAGCAGATAAATATGAACTGACCAACAAAGTGAGTATGCTAAGGTATCTCTGTGTATCCTAGCAACAAGGGATAAACATACAAGATAATCAAATGAGGCA
Source organism: Stichodactyla helianthus (assembly GCA_015163945.2). Classification (NCBI taxonomy): domain Eukaryota; kingdom Metazoa; phylum Cnidaria; class Anthozoa; order Actiniaria; family Stichodactylidae; genus Stichodactyla; species Stichodactyla helianthus. Next base: position 24,065 of record WUAP02077779.1, read on the forward strand.
ATTCCAGATCCTTTTCTTCTTCTTTGTTTTGATTTGATGAAATAATGTTTTCATAATGTTTTGTTTCACAGTAAAATTCTGTAACTTTACAAACTTTTTCTCCTTTCTTTAAGCATTTTATTCCTTCTGTTTAAAGATTTTGTCATTAGAGAATCAAGTCAGTGAGATAGAGGCCATATCAGAAAGAGATAGATGCATTGCAAAACAAGCAAATGAAGAATTAAGTAACTTACGTAAAGAATACAAAGAGCTGAGTGATGAGTATCTGGTTTTGAAAACAAACCACTTGCAAGTAACAAATCACTACCAGAATGAGGTTGCTAAGAATGAAGAGCTTGGACTGGAGTTAGTTCACTTGTCTAGTGTGAAGGAACAGTTGCAGAAAGACAAGGAGTCTGTGGAAATTGAAACAATGCAGGTAGTATCAGAATTGTGTTTAGGAAAAGGTTTATTGTCAGACTTAAAGTGATGCATGATAGCCATAGGATTAATGTTTGAAAATTGATTGACTGAAATAAATTCTGATTTTGTCCAAGGAATACTATAGTCAACTGCGGAAACTAGCTAGCAAGTTTACTCCCACCTCACTTCGTGACAAGGTTGGAAGGTTTTAATTTTTCTTTAGTATTTTTGAATATGAAAACAGAAAGATTTTTTGTAATTCATGGTAAGAAACAGAACTTTGTTTTTGTTGTCTATAGAATGATATGTCCAAGAGTCTGGTGTCCCTTCGCTCTGAAAATTTGCAACTAGAAAAACAAGTAGGTGAATAATTGAATAAGCAAAAAAAAAAAAAAAAGGCAGAGAAACAAACAAGTGAATGAACTAAAGAATGAATGAAAGACCAATGAACAAACAAGCAAAAAGAAAGAATGAATGAATGAATGAAGAAAAATGAACAAATGAATGCAAAAAAAAAAAAAAAGAGAGAATGAACTTAATCAATTAGAATAGCTGGCACTCAAGGATGAACAACTGTAGATAGGCAGATGTATCAATACAGTAAGGAATGAAAAGGAAAAAGGAATAAAAAGAGGGAAGATAGGAATGAAGAAATAAGAAATGAGCAGATTTTAATATGATTTTACTTCCTTGCTTGTTTTCTAGTTACTGATGTCCAACCATGCTAAAGAAGGAATGGTTGATGTGTTGAAGAGTGAACACCACAAGGAACTACTAAAACTGGAAGATAAGATGTAAAGCAATCTTAAGTTTCTTTTATAATAATTTATGCCAATATATAACAATTTGTGTTCACTGAATTCATTTCTAGCAAGGTTTATTTAGCAGTAAACTAGAACCTAACTTTTTATTGCTGATGTTATAGCAATGACCTTAAAATGATGTTGAAGCAGACTAAAGCTTCGCAAAGAGATAGTCAACGTAAAGTTGCCAGCCTATCAGCTGTAAGTACATCATGTAGTGCAGAATGCTAATTGATTTCTTGTAACTGGCCTCATTGATAACATGATAAAATTTAAGGTGATAAAGTGTGTCTTGGGAAGCAAGGGTGGCGTAGTACATAGGTTCTCGCCTCTCACCACTATGGTTCCAGGTTGGATTCCCAGACTCGGCATCATAAGTGAGTTGAGTTTGTTGGTTCTCTCCTGTGCTTCGAGGGTTTTTCTCCAGGTTCTCCGGTTTTCCTCCCTCCAAAAAAATCAACCTAATTCAATCGGAGCTGTGCTCCATGGTCAGACATGAGTCGTATAGCGGCAGCATCTAGCACCTTTGTATGCTTTTGACTCGGCCATGTTGAGCTGCGTCCTTCGCAATTCAGCTTCCAAGCTGCAAGAAAGAATGATTAGCCAGCCCAAATTTATTTATTTATTTATTTATTTCTCTCAGGAGCTAATTACAACTCAAGCTAGCAAGAGACATCTGGAAGAAGAAAACAATAAACTTGATCAACAATTGAATGAAGTCAGTGTGGAGTATAGCAACAGACTGCAGCAGTACATACATGATATATCTGTAAGTATGACATCTCAAACAAAATTATCCAGATATTGGACTGTTCACTACAAATTGTGGTTCTGTGTATGCATGTACTGGTAAGTGAGAAATAAATAAATGAATGGTCTCCTATCATCATGAAGGAACAACATAAACTGACCAAAGACGTGTCAGTCATAATATTTTTGGAGGGCTTTTATAGACTGCTATTATAATGGTGCATATTGTTGCCACACTGTTTACAATCATGAGTAATGTAACTAATGTTGCCTCAAAGACCAGACTGGTAGTACAATCAAGGATATGTCCTGGCCATCTCTAGCCCTTGCAGAAAGAGGTTCCCCATCAGGAGAACACTCTGTGTATGCAATCTAAGGAGAATTCCCCCACCACAGCCCACCAGCTGAGTGGAAATAATTTTTCTAACCAATCATAGCCTGTTGGGATTTTTCGTGGCCAGCCCTATGTTCATGGACTATTTTTATGCTGAAAATAATTGGAGATTTAATACGATGTATTTTGAGGTCTAGAAAAGTCCAAAACTAATAAACAGAGTGAACTTTTATCTTTGTGTTATCCAAAAACCACACGAAAAATGATTTTAAAAGCAAACAGTGAGGGCTGGAGGTTTTGTCCAATAATGCTTAGCACAGCTAGTTTTTTACTCAGCAGTCAGGAGGAGATGGCAAGCCCCAATCTTGTCAGAGAGAGGTACCTACAAATAAAGAGATACTTTGTCCCAAACTGTCCCATCACCCACCAGGAGGGAAAAAAATATTTCTTGGAGGGGCCCTCATCCCTTGTACAATGTGCAAAAACAAGTTGAAAAAGGAGCTCTTGCTAGTTACAGTAAAATACCACCTGCAGGTATACTGTGGCCAGATGACAGGACAAAAGGTATCTCTCGAGTCTCTTCATGCCTACATTGATGCTATGGTGAGAAAGGTTCAAGATGCACAAGAAAGTCATGTGGTAACACTAGAAGAAAGGGTGAAAGTGTTAAAGAATACTGTCACTGACTTGACAAAGAAACATGGAAAACTGCTGTCTGCCTACAGGTAATAATTACACAGCTTCAAATAATGAGAGTGTAGTATCATATGGATGTGATCACACCGTTGATTACAGCACACATAGAGCCATCTTGACATAGGAGATGGCAGTTTATCAGCAATGAACAGTTCTCCAGGAATCGAGGATTCACTTCCAAGAATATACACAGCTAATAAGTTTTATCTAAAAACGTTTTGTCTACTGTTTGGTTTTTAGTGTTCTGCGATTTGATTTCGAAGCAGAAAAAGGGGGGTATATCAAAGAAAATGGAAATCTATACATACCAACGGAAGAAGAGCTACAAAATGCCCAGGTATTAAAAGATTTCAGACTTCATGTACTGCATCTCTTAAAGGATTCTTACTCATACAAACTCTTCTTGCTTCAATGAAGTCTAACGAAATCAGAAAAATGACTGCCAAGTTACACAGCTATGAAAATGAAATTAAAGAACTTAAGAAACAGGTAGGCTAGTCATTAACATCATTTGGTTCCCATTTACTTTCCCTTTCATTCATTCTTTTCTCAGTTTTTCACCTATTCATTTCTATAACTTTTTAGATGTCTAATGCTTCAATCAGAAAAGGAGACACATTCAATGGGATAGAGGAAGACAAGGAGCAGTAAGTTAAAATGAAAGTTACTAAAATTGCTGTTGTTTACTGTTCTTTTTGGTTCACCAAACTTCTTTCATTACTCTCCTATAGAATGATGTCTGATACTTCTGATATAAACTGGAGCAACCTTAGAAAGAAGCTGAGAGAGTTCACATTGAACACTCAGGTATAATGAAGACACATGTTTTTGTTTTCAATGTATTCATAAAATTCTCTAAAGAAAAGGACATTTTCTATTACTAGCAAGAACTTGAGATGGAACGAGCATCTCTTTTGACACGCTGTGCTGTTGCTGAAGAGCAAGTGACAGATTTACAAGAGTACATTGATACACATCTGAAAAAGTAAGCTTTTCAGGTCATTGTTAGCAAAATGTTTTTGTTAGAATCCTCGTCTCAGAGTACCTGGGCCTTGATGAGGTCAAACATTAAATGACTGCAAGCAAAATAGTCATAGTATTGTCAGTCAGGGATTGGGATTTCCAAGGGATTTGGAAGGAATGTTATTACTACATGTGCACTTTATTTGTGGAAATTTCTTGGGGTGGGGACCATTATCCTCTCCCTGCAGGGAATATAGATTTTTCTGGAACTGCACAAACTTATTTTGTTCTTGACACATTAGGTATCTGCAAGAGATTGCCTATTTGAGAAAGAAATTAGGAAAGAATGAGAGAACCAGCAGTGCAGAAGCTGTGATACCATCAAATGGCCAGGGAACTCTTTATGGAAAAAGATGGGGAAAATACAGATAATTAATGTAAGATATGTCTTAGAGTTCAAGTACAAAGTAAAGGTTTTTTCTTGGTGTAGTTAAAATATTGAAAGACAAAGTTTGGAAACTTATAACTGAGCCACAAGCTGCTTTAATACTATCACAGGACAAATTGTAATTACTGGTATGTATTTGTTCCTTCTTTTAAAATGATAAATATTTAAGCAAGTGTTATTTATAAAAGAATAATAATTTCATTGCATCATGGACTGTAGTATTAAAATGTGAAATGCCTTAGCATAAAAATTTAAATTTAATTGTAATATACTAAAAAGCATGTGAAATTGAAAGCTGGAATGAGTAAAATTACACAGGTGAATAAAGTATTATAGTATTGGACTGTCACAACTGCAATATTTAGAAAGGCATCTTTTGGTGACATTTCATCTGGAATTATCTTCATTATTTATCTAATAAAGATAGCTGCTTTTAATTTTGTTACTTTCTTTTCTGACATTTACCTGATGGTAGTTATACTTCCTTTGATTTTGTAAATACATAAATATTCAACAGTGTTTGTGGAGCTGTTGAATAATAAATTTTTCAGAACATGTAATAATTCACAGATTTTATGGCAATAAACTTTGGCTCTTTCCTCTGCTGGTGTGCTTCTTTGGGCCACATTCTAGACACATTCTAATATTGAAAATGAATGGTTTAGAATGAAATAATTATAGACTGTGTTCCAATACAATATATAGTGGCCAAACAATGCATTCCATATAGGATAATACCTGTTTCAGCCTCCCTGTTTCATGAAAGTTTATAGAAAACTATTGTAGTTCCCTAATGTTTATTTCATGCAACCAATTTAAGAGTGGGTGTGAGTGCCCTGGATATAATTATCAGTGGTTTAAATGAAATCGCCCAGTTGACTTGTTCCTGGTGCACATTAAAGGTGACTGCGTGATGCAGTTATGCCATTAGTGTGTTCATTACATGTCTACATGACTGCATGAGGCAGTTCGTAGCTCATGGCCCACAAATGACCTATTGCTCACCATAGAGTCTCCAGTAGCTCAGTGGTTAGAGCATCTGACTAGAAAACAGAGGGTCATGGGTTCAAATCCTACCTGGAGCTCAGAATTTTTTCTGGGCTCCTTGTGGTATTCCTGCATATATAGTCTTTCTGTAATTAAATGAAATCACACCTTATATCCATTGGCACACCCCAAAAGTTATGTGCCCCTCCCCTTACTCTGGTATGAGGGACCATTCATTTTTTATTGGGAGGAGGGGCTGGTGGTTTTGTGGGAAGCCACCTGAAAAATTTGGCTATGAAAGGGGGCCCAAAGAAAAAAATATTGATATGTTGGAGGGGGGGTCATGCAAATCATGGACAAAATTAGGGGGGCTAGGTGAAAATTGTATGGAATAAAACGGGGGACTACAAAAACCACCAGCCCCCCCTCCCTCCTGATAAAAAATGAACTGTCCCTGATGTACATATTATCTGTCTGGTCCTTCGATAACACAGTTGGGAAGTAGGGTTTTCACACTATCTAGTCCTACAGAGCTAACCTTGGGGCATTCTACTATATGGAGGGCTGTCAGTTTCTTACAATGTTCAGCCACACTAGCAAGTCCAGTATCGGAAATCTCGTGGCAATTTGCTAAACTAAGGAAATCAAGCTCCTTCAAGTTATACACCAAGGCTCCAATACCAATGTCTGTAACAGAACGACAGTTTTGTAGACTCAACCATTTTAAATTAATCAAGTGTCGTCCAATGTGATGAAGACCAAGATCTGTGACAGATGTGCAGTTAGAAAGGTCTAAATGAGTGAGACTAGCGAGTTTTGTAGCAATACACTGGACACCATTGTCAGTAATTCTATAGCAATTACTAACGTTCAGTCGTTTTAGAGTAGATAATTTCCCAATGCTATCCAAGTCTGTATCAGACACTCTAGTGCAGTAAGTGAGATTCAGGTCTTCAAAGTAGCTTAGAAATGGATCTTTCTTTAAGCTGTCAAACCACCCTAAAGGAATAATAGAATGATCCAAAGATAACGACTTCAGAGAGTGAGGAAGACATCTAACTTCCACGTTCCTCATATCACAGTAACACAGCGTCAGTTTCTCCAGATTTGGACATTTTGTTTTGATTTCTTCAAGCAAAGACAACGAAATTTTGTCATTCTTTTTAGTCGTGCCAATAAAACCCTTAATCTGTAGTTCAACAACACTCTCTGATATACGATTGCGTACGACTTTCCATAAAGTTCTGAGAGCTAATGGCCAAGGACGAAGATCTACAGATCTCCAAAGGGAGCGATCTTTCCCAAGATGATACCAACGGCGACAGACCTTAGATCCAGCACACAGGCTTTTAACATCAAGAAAACTGAAGATCATTAGTATTATATTATCTGGTAACCGGGAGATCTGTGACGTCTGGATGATTTTTGCAGCGTTTTTTGAATGCAATGCCCGACGTTTGGAGGCTTGATTAGACGCCATCTTGTTTTGACTGCGGTTCATATCGCTGGCTCAAAATACTTCCGTGCTGCTAATTCACTTCCGGTTCTGCTTACGAACACTTCCGGTTCTTATTCATTTTTAAAAGTTTTGCTTTGGCGAAACAACGTTTAATACAAAATCTCCATTTCCATCTCCATCTCCTTTATTTAGTCAGTAGAAAAATATTATGCTATCACGCTAACTTAAAAGAAAAAAAATAATTGAGTAAATTCTATATACTATTAAATGAATACGTGCAAAAAAATAAAAATAAAATAAAAAATAGAAATAGAATTAAAACTATAAGACTTTTTGAGCATTAGATAAAAAATTTAAGTTGAAGTCGCTTTGAAAGAAAAAGAAGAAGTCTCTTTTTTGAAAGAGTATTAATTTGGGATACCTGTGTTTGGGGTTGTTATATGATATAATATAGTGTACCTCGCTATTGTAGCCCTAGATGATATGGCCCCTAGTAGCGCACATGGACCATTAACAATCTCACACTAAAATCAAAATGGCAGAAAGTGAGTCTTTGAATTTCCTACTTTTTCTGTTCAAATTATACGTTAAATACAGCTCTTAAAGTGCTTTGAGTGAAGTAACTTTCTTGATATCTTTTTCAGCTTCTGCAGTCGTTGAAGACAATGCTTCGAACGTTAACCAAGGTAAGAAATATCCAATGAACAGAATTCAAATTTGAACTCTTTTTGATATCTTCCCGCGAAAATTTCATGAACAACTCGGAGTTTACTTGGAGTTTTAGATACTTCATTTATACGTATTCACTGTTTTTCTTTCTGTTTTATCTCTAAGGCTTAGTTGTGGCGCCTCCAAAGTTCGTATTTGGTCAAAACATGTCGGAAAGGATAAAGAACCAGGTACATAATCTCTTTACGAACTCTAGTCGAATTTTTAATTCATTTTTCGAGATTACTTTTCTTTCAAATGTGTATTGGAATTTGCCATTGAAAGAGTTTATTAATGTGGAATTGTATGCCTCTTACCAGGGGGTACAGTCAGGGAATTCAGACAGTGAAAACTCCCCCAAAGAAACTGCTGTTTCTGATAATGAGACGGAGGAAGAGGCTAAAAATGCAGTTAATAAGAAGGTATAACGTTAAAAACATTTTTCCTTTCATTCATAAACGTTGTTAAAATAATCTCGAAATCTCTGTTTTTCCTTCTTATCTGGGGATAAAATAGTATCTTACCACGAAATGACATGTAATTGTATGCAAAGCATCTTAATTCTGTCCTATAAAATATATTTAACTTATATTTATTTTGTATTTGTTCATAAATATCGTCAATTAATTATGCTACAGTATGTCACTTTTTTGCAATACATATAATTGTGATCATTAAACCATTAATTTTAATTAATGGTGCGTAATTAATCTTGATTTTTTTACTTACTCTTATGTTATGTCCTGTGATTGTGTATGTAATTTTAAATAACTTAAGGTGGCTGGCTACTATTGATTTGAGTTTCTGAGCCCACAAGCATGCGTGTGCATAATTTCCACTGAATTACCATAGTAACCTTTGGAATTTTACTGAAAAAGATTGAAGAACCATGCGTGTTTTGAACTTCAAGAAGATAAAAACCTCAAATTTTGCATGGGCCCCTATACTTTTGCATGGGCCCCTATACTTCATACATCTATTATCTTTTGAGCTTTAAATTTTTTCCTACTCACTTCAGCTAATGAAATTTTCGCTTCCAAAACTGATAAACATCCATCCAATCAAGTTTGATTATCTCAAAACGTAGTTTGGGACACCCTATTTTTCTGTTCATATTTGAAATCAGCATTAAATTTCTGTTCAAAATGATGCTATTCTAAAAAAAGTTAAATATAAAATCCAATAGTAGCCAGTCACCTTAAAACGCTCAACTCATAGCAATATTGTATTGAATTTTATCCTGTTAATATCTGACTCATCCTATTTGCTGGGACTATGATTAACCTTATATATGTTATTTACTGTAATAGCTTTTTCTGGTTAGCCAGAGTAAGCAGTCTGTAGCATCTCATTTAGAACTCAGAATTAACCAATCAGCATGTGCAATTTTGCTAGGATTACATACTGGAAAAAACTATTTATTGGTGACACTAAGGCAGATGGTGTGGCTGGAGATGTGTGGTCAAACAGAGCCAATCACTTTCAACTTTTTATCTTTATATTCTCAAGAGAGACACTCTTGACTATTTACCTTTGTGTTGTCAAGAGGCCATGTCTGGAGAGTTAAATAAACTGTATCAAATAATTTATCATTTTCATTTTTTTTTGTTTAGCGCACAGCTGAATCTGATGATGAAAAAGATGGTTCAAAAGCAGGTCAGAATCTGGTTTCCAAAAAAGAATTTTTTATTAAAAGTGGTATATATAGGGTTTTTACTAACTTATAATTTACTATCCAAGGGCTTGTGTTCTATACATTTATTCACATAACCTTTTCCAGTGATCCAGTGTGGTTTTGCAATATCAATTGTTTTCAACCTCAGTTTTTAAATAAGATAATGTAATAGTTAAATTTTTCTCATTATTTTAGGTGGACCTCTTTCACCTGCTAAGAAGGTTGCCAGAGTTTTTCAAAGTTAGTAGAAACTACCTGTAATATTATAGTATGAATGTTATATACCTTAGAGGTAACAATTTAATACCCTATCCTCATGTGAAGATTTTTATTAATGTGTTATTTATTATTACAACTTGCGTCAGTTGGTCAGTATTGAGAAAAAGGGTAGAGGTTTAGTTCACTACTAGATTGTTTAGTTAGTTACAGTTAATTTCACATAACTTTGCCCCCGCGGGCTGCAAAGTTCGTTGGGAAGTTCGGAAGTACGTTACGAAGTTCGCAAGTTAGTTGGCAATTAGCCAGTCTACTTGCGAACTT
>WUAP02077780.1:0-17257 GCA_015163945.2 Stichodactyla helianthus
TGTAATTCAGATACAAAATCGTCTTCATTTGCATAAACTTTAACTTGGATTTTCTCAGCCAAACTTGATTCATTTCAGAAAAAATCAGTACAATACGAGAGCATACACCTTGACATTGTTTAAGTAATTTACAACATTCACATCCGTGTTGTATCAGATTTAAAATCACTTGCCTTCAGTTCGTGTTGTAAATTCTGATACAACACGACTGCTCATATTGTAAACACTACTTGTCACTGAAATATGTAGTGGTTAAATATAGTTATTATCACCTGCCAAAGCTTTTCTTTCGTTATCTCTCTGTTTCCTGATAATGCGCATTTCTTCATCTCTTTCACCAAGAAGTTTATACAATCTTCCATTTTCATCCTTCAGAACCTTAATGTGATTAATAAATTAATATTTTATTAATATAATAAATATAATCATAAAAGAAATAAAGAGAAAATGTAGCCTAGGATCAGTGTATAAACACCTATTTCAAAAAGGTTGTTGGAGCCAAAGGAGATAGGCAATAGGTGATAGGTCATCCCAAGATGGAATTGAATTATGGGCATACAAGTGAATACAAATAATCAAGGCCTTTAAAATGGTCTGATCATCTACAAACAACATTTAATATCTCAACACTAAGCTCCATGTTCTTGACTAGAATAAGAAGCACAAGCACAAGTCATTCCAGCTATTCTTGGATCTTGGAATGGACTATCTCATATCACTAATATTGCCTATTGCCTATCACCTTTGGCTCCAACAAACTTTTTTGAAATAGGTATATACACTTGAAAATTAAGCTTGAACCATCAAATTACTGACTTACTTACCCTGAGAGATTGCTGTAGTTCTTGAAGTTGACTGTGTACAGTTAAATCTTCTCCATTTGTTATGGCTGTGTCAAGCTTATTAATAAAAACCATATAAATTAAAATGATTTCATTTTGATTTGCTTATCAGTTGTGAAGACTATTGGAATTGCTTTTAATATACCCTATAAGTTAAACAGGAACTTCCAAAAAAAACTTCAATTTTTCATTTCCCATTTGATATGAATTGAAAAATGAATCAATATTAAAAATACACAGATAAAAAGTTGCATGTTTACAAGTGATTTCCGACCACTTTTGATTATTGCACTGTCTTCCCTAATATTCTCAATATATTGTATCCCAAAAACTGTGAACAGATTTATATGTCCCCTGACCTTACTCATTCATGCAAAATCCTAAAGATTTATGTGTAATTCTGGGAAAATGCATGGTAATCCTTTCCCAGAAGATTGGTGCATTGGCACCATGACCATTATGTGTGCTGAGTTATTTTGGCCTACACCAAATTGAAAAAATGTTGTTGGTTTAAAAGGTTAAACCATAGAATGTAAGACTGAAAGGGCTTATGGGTAAACAGTTAATAACCCCTATAATGTACAAAGAACTTTAAGTTAAGTGTTGTAGCCCTCAAACATTACTATGAATTCTCAAAGAAAGCAGTGTTTGAGAGTTACAACAATGTTACATGCATATTATAGTCCTCATCTATTGTTTACCCAGAATCCCCCTCAGTCTTACCTTTGATGATTTAACCTCTTGAACTTGACAATGTTTTTTGGATTTGGTATAAACACCAATCTACCTTTAAGGTAATTCCGTAGTTTTGCACTGCGCACCACGGCTGCGCATAATTCTGATAACTCCCACTTCGCTTCTTTGCGTTGAATGTGACTCAAAATGGAGTAAAAGTAATATTTCTAAACATTATTTGGTTGAGCACTTTGAACTAAGCACGTTTTATGCACTATCTTGAAACTCGCCCTAGTCCACCCTCGGCCAAAGATGCATTTACACTCCGATTCACTCTTTTAAAATACAATAGCACAAAAACGAATACGGGCACCTATGTTTTTTATTTCTTCAAATCAACAAAAATAAGGTTTTCTTTAATATATGTAATTACTGGGAAGATTCCATGTCCAGATCTTTAGATATTTTCCTAAACGAATCGTTGAACGGTGCTTTCACGCTGCTACGAGGGTACACACTATCATCCAATTTTACCTTCTTTCGCTTAACATCTGCATTTTCATAACAATTTATAGCATCATATTGCTAGATTGTTATGCAAAGAGTGAAAATAAGTTCACTTTAGAGAGCTAGCAATCCTCAGATTCAAGGAGTGAATTTTGTTTGCCGCGATTTCGATTTTCGAATGTTTAGCCCTCAAGACAAAAAATATGGTGTACTTTAAAATGATCCAGCGCAAAAACGAATGCGGTGACCCCCATTTTTTATTTCATTTTGTGAATAAACAACTCAGAAACTACTACTCTGCGAAGTTTCATGAAAATTCCATGTGCGGTTTTATTTCTTCGGAATTACCTTAATCTAAGGCATATTGCACTATAGGCAACTATCACAGGAAAAAATATCAAAAAGCATACATATGGATTTTAAAAAAACATAAATGGGTTTTACATTTTTCTCAATCTTATTTGTTTTTCCAATTAGTGCAATTCTTACAAAAAACGTACCTCAGTTGGTATTAGTTATGATTTTACATGAATGGTTTTTGCATGGGAAACATAGTTTTACCACTCTTTTTTCCATTAATGTTTTTTAATATTTTTTTCCTGTGCTCAAATATGTTCACAAACTCAGAATTTACGCCATAGTTTTTCCCCCTTCTTTTTCCTTGAATCAAAACACAAGTATCAGTCACAAAATTGAGTTTAGGCTGTGATGTTTTCCTTCACCAAGATACCCAATCCAAGTCACTAAAAGATGCCTTTTATTTTATAATGCCTAAATTATTTAACCACAATTTTCATTGTTATTAAGCTAATGTCGTTATCTTCAATCCCAGCGGCTTGACAACACAATAAATATAGTATGATAGTACTAAGATAAACAATCAAGTATAGCGTTAGAAAATGATATATTTATAATCAATATACCTAATATTATTAAAGTATCAAAATGAATCTTTATATATTTATTATTATATTGACTTTTACCCTCAAATCCAAATCGTCTTCAGGTTGCCAGTTGTTCTTGGATACCACTGACGTATCTTCCGAATCTTTGCCCGAATTTTTCACCTTTTTTTGCTTTCTGGCAAGAAGTTTCTTTTGCTGTTGTTCTTGTATCAGCTGAAACTGCTGTCTGAGAGTCTCTGAGTCCTGAACGCTCATGATAACAGGGAATTTAGAGCCGTTTTCTTTACAACACAGGATTTGTTTTCGACGCCATTTTGGTTGACAAGAAGAGAAGAAAAGAGGAGGATCTGGGTACGAGCTCAAACGAAAAACTTTTAAAACTCATTTAGAATGTGAAATAAAATAAAACTGGAAATTCTATATTGTCTTTGTTATTATCGCTTAAAAAATACAATCTTGTTTATCAATCTAGGTCTTTTTTAAAATTTAGAAATTTGTTAAATTTTTTCTTCTTTTTACGACTTTCCCATCGGGCTCCCTGTGGAATGCGTCTTACCGACCCAAACATGTCTCTACAAAACTCTTCATTCCCTTCATAAATTCTCCACTTTAGCAGCGATTTCGATTCTTTAGCAGCAGTGTTTGGGATTTCCAAGTCATTGTTTGCGATTTCCTCTCCAAGTGTTGATAGTATGGAGAATTACGAGAAAATCCGCATAGTCGGTCGTGGTGCTTATGGAACCGTGTACCTTTGTCGCCGAAAAGTCGATAACTACCTCGTCATTATAAAGCAAATTCCTGTAGAAGAAATGACCAAAGAAGAACGCCAGTCGGCTCTCAATGAAGTCACTGTACTCTCCAAGTTCAAGCATCCAAATATCATTCGTTATTTTGATAGCTTTGTGGAGGACAAGGCGTTAATGATCGCTATGGAGTACGCGCAAGGTGGAACCATCTTCGACTACTTACAACAACGTGTAGGAAAACTCTTGGACGAAGATGAGATCCTCCGACTCTTTGTGCAGATTTTGATAGCATTACAACACGTCCACAAAGAAAACATTCTCCACAGAGATCTCAAAACGCAGAACATTCTATTGAATAAGAAGCGAAAAGTCGTTAAGATTGTTGACTTCGGGATCTCGAAGATCTTGAGCAGCAAGAGTAAAGCAAATACTGTTATCGGATCACCTTGTTATATCTCACCTGAACTTTGCGAAGGAAAGCCTTACAATCAAAAGAGCGATATATGGGCTTTAGGCTGTGTATTGTATGAACTGACTACCTTAAAAAGAGCTTTTGAGGCGTCGAATTTACCAGCTTTAGTCCTGAAAATTATAAGGGGGAATTTCGCTCCAATTCCAGAGAGGTACAGTCCAGAACTGAGAAAATTAATCTTGAGTATGTTGGCCTTGGATCCTACTAAAAGGCCTGGAATTCCAGAGATTATGGCTCAACCAGTTGTTGTTAATGCTCTGTTTGACCTGCCCACTGATGTTGGACGTGTACCGTGTACTCGAATACCAAGGGCACATGCACTTGCAGGGATTTCAGGTGTGAATGAATTACTAACAACAAAAAACAATAAAAATATCTTGATTTCAAATGGGGAAACGGGGTCTGACAAGATTGGGAGTGGGGAGGGGGGCTGGAAAGTTTCATGTCTAAAGTCACTATCTTATTACTTTGGCCATAATGTTTTCCCATTTCAGGTAATGTGTCATCCCCTTGAGAATATGATTCTTTGGTTTTTGGTAATACTTGAGGAGATACATTAATATGGAAGAATCTTATTCTCAAGAGGATAACATGTGCTCTGAAAAAAATACACCCAGAGAAAAGAGTTATATTTTGTTAAAGTTTTTAATATTTAATGTATGGGGGCTACCCTTAACTTTCCAGCTCCCCACCCCCCTCCTCTCCCTCATCTCTACACCATACTGACAGCATAGCATTGGCAGTAGGCATTTCTGTTACTTTTTTGTGAAACCCTATGTTGTTTCTGGCCATAATGTTAACTAGGTAGCTGGCCATTTACGTGCCCTGGTTGACCAACCCATGTGAACATTATCATATCTACATCTGGCATTCATTGGTAAATTATGTGATATGATGGATTGTTGATGAGCCAAGTAGTCCAAATCAAAAGGGGTTGGAATTAAATATGGATTTACTGGATTTAGGATTGTGATAAAGGAGAGAGCACTAATGAAACCAATACTTAAGAAAAACTTTGGTGAAGGTGAAGACAGACTATTTAAGAATTATATTTTGTCACTGTCATTTGAGTACTTATTTGTTTCACTTATTATATGATATTTAGCTGCAATCCCACCATCGCGTTCCAAATCATCTGTCAGTGGTACAAAAGTTACATCGCAGTTACCTCGCACATCATCCTCTAATTCTGCCAGTGCAATCCTGGAGGGCCTTCCAGACAACCTAGGTTCATTTTCTTTAAAGCCAACAGAGCCCCAACATGTTGTGTACCACTGGGGTGGGGGTGTCACTACTCCAACAAAGCTTCAACTTCCACAGCATGATTCTGATGTAACTCAGGTAAGTTTACTGAATAGTCAACCCCCTCTTTTAGGAACCCACCCCCCACTTTATAAATATGTCATTAATCTCTCAAAAAATCAATCTAGTCTTTACGTTGGATTGTTGTATCATTATTTGCATTATTCTCTATTGATTTCAAGCCCTGTTGATATTAAGCATTGGTGTTTTGGTGGTGTTGGATGTTTTTCACTTGTTTTTTGGGTCTCCTGTGGTTTCTGACCCCAATTCCTCCCCCCGGTCGTAAAGGGCCCCCCACCTTGGGGACCGTTCGTTTTTTAGCTGGGGGGGGACTTGGGGTTTTGGGGGGGGGGGGGGGGCACCTGAAATATTTGGCTATGAAAGGGGGCCCATAGAAAAAATATGATATATTGGGAGGAGGTCACACAAGACATGAACAAATAAGTGCTTTTATTCAGTGGCTCTTAATTGTAATCTGCAGTTTTGCTAGTCATAAAAAAATATGTGTAAGGGACTGAATGTAAATAGAAGTCAATATTATTTTTATTATAACATTCCCTATTCAATCCTTGATTTTCGTAAAGTTTTTGCCGAATGAGCCTCAATATTTGAAAAATTATTAAAGTTAAATAACCAAAGAGAAAAACCCGTAATCAATTATACATTTCAAATTCCGTTGAAGTAAAAACAAGAAAACATGCTTTTTCACTCCCCGACTAAAGCAGGGAAGTGTAAGGGAGAATATTGTCTGTAAAGAATGCATCTTTACTGCTCTTTACAGATCTTTACGTAACATTTACATTTTACCTTATATTTACTGTTTCCACCCGGGGGGGGGACTCCTTGGTAAAAGTATCGGGTATGCTCGTCGTATCTCTGGTATCTGTTAGGGTGTTAAAACTGAAGTTTAGAATTTCAGAATTCCCTGGTATCTTTTAGGGTATCGAAAATGAGAAAGCTCATTGCTTTTTGCAGTGGGGTTCATGTTTATAGTTACAGAGCTTAAGCACTTTAATATCAGAAATACTTAATATTTCAACAGTCTTTTAATCTAATTTTACTTCTTTATTTGTGGTATCTCTTAGGGGTTAAAAATCGTCCAGCCACACCCTTTTTAAGAGACTTCCAGTATCTTTTAGGGGTATTTTTGAAAATTTCCAATGAGCATACCCGATACTTTTACCCCAGAGTGCCCCCCCTGGGGTTTCCACATCCGTAAAGGTCTGTGAAGAATAAATATTTACTTCTCTTTATGAATCTTTACGCTACATTTACATAATAAATGGCTTTTACAAATCTTTACACTACCTTTCCGAAACTTCACTGACTTTACATGTCTTTATGTGGTACGTAAGGAACACGTAAATATCAGAAATTCATTATGCTTCTTTACAACAATCCTAAAACTTCATAAATATTGTATTTCATGCTGTGAAAATAAGGGGGGCAAAGTGAAAATTTTATGGAATAAAAGGGGGGGCTGCACAAAATTTTTAGCAAAAATTCCAAAAACCACCAGCCCTCCCCCTCCTGATAAAAGAATGAACGGTTCCTTAGAAAAATCCTGGATCTGCCCTGGAAATGAGACACTGTCATTTCCTAATATCAGGCATTAACAAATGGAAACTTCAAGGTCTAGATCAAATACTTTTAAATTATCCTTCCTTTTAGTTTTGACATTTGTTGGTGTAACTGCAGCTTGATCAGTTTGCTCAATTTACTCTTGGTTGTAAAGGGTGGAAACATTAATCCCTAACACCCTGGGCCTTAAAAAAAACTACATGTATGAAAAATCATGCTGTCTTAGTAATTCAATATGTATAAATGATTAGACCTTGACATACCCCATTCATGGCAGTGCCATGGATACCTTTTAAAATGAGGTGTCTCAACTTTAACATTGAACTCTACATAAAAAGATGATTTTTAAATTACCTAGACACTAAACATTGTTTAAGCAGGGATTTAAATATACATATATTACTGCATTGTTTTTAGTAAGAGTCTGTATGTAGTGATTATTTCATACCTAATATGGTTTTCTTTGTTATTCACAGGGCTTTATATTGCATAAAGCCCTAAGAATTCGTTATTCAAGTGCAATATCTAGATACTGCACTTGAATCGAGTGCAATATCCAGATATTGCACTTGAATTGAGGGCAATATCCAGATATTGCACTTGAATCTGTAATGAGGAATTCATTCCCCATTACAAACTCAATGTATCCGAGGCAGGATTGCGAAGCACGTCCCAGCAAAAGACCACTTATTTAGTAGTCTCTTGGTAAGACCTCAGCTTATTGTCAACCCCACCCTCCCGGCTCGAACGTTTGCAAGCCCAAGAGTCATTGGGTGATCTCTTTGCATCCCCTCCTCCATGTGGGATGAGTCAAAGCATGCACTCTGACATAGTTATCATCTATGCATCCTCTTATTGTTGAAAAAGACAGTTAATGTATGAATAAGTAAGTAATATCGCACTGGTTTCCCTCGAGAATTGTCGCCTAGTTATGAAAACCTTCTCAAGTATGAAATAACACAGTTAATTATTTCCAACGTGGGCAATAAGCCTATAAAGCCCTCGGGCCTACGGCCCTCGGGTGTATATGGCTTATTACCTCCATTCTCAGTAATTAACTCTTACTTATTCACCAAGCTTGTTCGGTCCAGATGGGGGATATTGGTCAAGTTCTTTTTTTCAGGCTTGGTCAGTACACATGAAGAAAGAACAACACTAACATCTCTTTAATCTGGACTGAACAAGCTTTGTAAATAAATGGTTTATTATGGGCATGGCAAACAAAACTTTTTAAACAGTCCATAACTTTTGCAGAGAGGTCCAGATGAAAAAATCTGAACCCCTCAGCAACCAACCAATCAAATTCCTCCATTTTCCTCCAGGCCACTTGCCATAGCTGAATAAGTGATAATCATTACATAAGGTTTGGCTCATAAAAAAGTGAGAAGTTTTATCAGAAATGCTCCAAACAACTGTTCTGCAAGCAGTATCCTACGGCATGCCCCATTACTTATTCAAGCACCATTCAATTTCCAGAAGGGGATGAGAGAGAGATCTTGAGGGTCACAACTCTACAGGTTACTAATATTATTTTTGCTGTTGCAGGTTTCAGCTGGTCGTACAATGAAGACAGGTGTGACTGCTAATGGACGCATGGTTCTATGGGAGGCTAGTAAGAACAGTCTTGTATCATCAGATAACAACACTTGGATTCCTAGATTTCTTGCTGGTCAGTCAGGGGTAACTATTGTCCAGGTATCCTGTGGTGATCTTTTTGTTGCTTGTCTAACAGGTAATTACAAGTTGTTTATTATATGTATCAAATTAATAATATCAACTAATTAATTACCAGGGTCAAGTCCCTGATCATGGGTGGATTTAGGGCTGCAGCCCCCTTTCAGTTTGGGATGCATTTTTTTTTACTTAAGTGGTATTTTCGTATCTGCAAACTTGGCTTGATCTGGTTTTCCAGCTCCCATTTTCTCTCCCCCTTCTCCAAGTCCTGGATCTGCCCCTAGATTCTGGTCAGATACACTATAACTGAGCTAAAAGCTATACATTTTTCTGTATTTATCAAAAATTCATACAAAAACACAAATGTTTTAAAGGTGGATAGTCCTTTCATTTCTGATTTCAGTAGAGTGGTATCCCATTTGCTGACCCAGGGACCCAGGAGGGGGGACAAAGAGGTACACAAGAGATGTACACAGAGCCTTGCCTTGCAGTCCTGGAGCCCTTTTCAAGCTCCAATAACATCTCACACTCGTGGAACTTAGTGCATTGCCTTAGCAAAACAGAGACATTACGACCCCGCTTGTAAGATTTCGTGATACCCTAGAATTCTTTAATGTTACAATCCTTTTTCTACCTATTCAGATAGAGGTATTCTAATGACATACGGTAGTGGAATGCACGGCTGTCTTGGACATGGCAATTTCAATGACATTAACCAAGCTAAGATCGTCGAGGCGTTGCTTGGATACGAAGTGGAACAGGTCTCGTGTGGACCTTCTCATATCATGGTCGTTACTGCCGACAACGAGGTGTTTGGCTGGGGCCGGGGGGACAATGGACGCTTAGGTATCGGATCTTGTGAGCAGCATTCATCGCCTCAGCTTGTCACTCTCCCACAAAATTTTAGCGCTCGTTCGGTACACTGTGGCATAGATTGTTCGGTCCTCCTAACCCTCAACAACAAGCTACTCGCATGTGGAAGTAACAGGTGCAACAAACTGGCGCTAGACCAAGAAGCAAACCCCGTCGAGGAATCGCTAACCTTTCTTCTCGTAGCTCAGTCTTTAACAAGTCTAAGTGTAAGCGCCGTCTCCATGGGAACGTCTCACACCGCAATTTTATCCAAAGATGGAAAGTGTTGCACCTTTGGTTCGAATTCATTCGGCCAGCTTGGGTACGTAAGGGCCGGTAGTGTGCGTGTGCCACGGTTCGTGGAAAGTCTTGGAGACAAAAGGCTCGTGCAGATTGCGTGTGGAGATACCTTTACGGTTGCTGTTACCTCGGAGAATAAAGTGTTTTCGTGGGGCAAGGGCGCTAGAGGTCGCCTTGGAAACGGCTCGGAAGAAGACTGTCATCTGCCAAAGCTCATTTCTCTGCCGAGTAACTTTATCGTTCTGTCTGTTTCGTGTAGCCATAGCAGTACTTTATTGTGCGGGAAATTTCTACCAGAAACCTGAAAAGTAACATGTCTGACAAAACATCTTCCTGCAGTGAAACCTATTTTCTGGAATCCTATAGCATTCTTAAAAATAATTGGAAGTTCTTATTGAATTATTTATAGAAATGAATTATGTTTATTGGATATTAAAAACACTGAGTTTTCTTTCAAGGCGTTCAAGGAACGTTTGTACAGAATTCTGATCTCTGCCAGGTGGAAGCTAAATTGTGGACAACATTTTTGGCTTTTATTTAGCGGATCCAGAAATAAGTCACAACTTAAAAGCTCTATCATGTGATCAGAGCAAAATCAACCCTCCTTGAATGCCAGACCATTTTCAACCAGCATCCTCAGCGCGCTAAGGAATTCATTTCATTGCCAAACATAGATGTTCTCTCGCGGGAGACACAGCGAATATTTTTTGTATCATGCTAAATGGCCATGCACAACGCATGCCTTATGAGAATGGTCTTTATTAATCGAGACATGACGGCAAGTGATTTTTCTCGCACCAAGCAGTCGAAAATCTACATGATTTTTTTTACCCTCAAAATTTTAAGTTTAGTCCAGCAGCCGGATGAAACACATCTACCTTTCTAAAAATATTGCCTTGCAAATAAACACAGAGAAATATAAAGATATGAATTTATTTAAAAGAAAGGTTGAAAAGCTCAAAAAGAGATCAAATACATAGAAACAATGTCAAACGTTGCCTTCCAGCTTGTTTTGTTTGTTTCATTGAGGTTAGAGGGTATAGTGAATCCAAAAGGTAATTTGAACGAGGCTAATGATTCATTATTATGCTTGTAACCCTTCATGGTCCTACCGTGGTAAAAAAGCATTTTTATTTGAAAATGACGATACTGTACGGTCTGCGCATGTCTAACATTTCTAACGCCTCCCACATGGACCAAAGCGACAAAGAACAACTAGTTCTCAGAGAGACAGCGATTGTCACTTATCATAGCAAGGGGTTAATCTTCCATGGTCTAGGGACCGACTAACCTCTCCCTTTAGGCTTCGGCCGAGCTCCCTGATTAGTCATTATGGATAGCGGTGTTGGAGCCGAAATCTCCAGCTGACCCGTAAATAGTTTTGCCCTGCCATACGACGCTTCAGCAATCGATGTCTGGATGTATGGTCCCAAATTAATCAATTAAAAGAAAAAGAAAATCCAGTTCCGGGATAGACAGTGTTGAAGGAAATAAATTAATAAATCTTTCTATATCGGTTAAGTCATGACTTTACGCGGACTATAGCCGGCAATATGCACCCAGGTAATTTTCATATTTTCTAAATTTCTATCATTTTGTAACTTTGATCAATTGAGACTCTAGGTCGTCCTATCTTTTTTCTCTGTCATTCCCGTTTTCTTCTTTTCGTTCTACTTATTTGAAGCTGTAATTCATATACCTTGATGTAATTTTTTCCACGTCACGAATTCAAATAAACTAAACTAATTCAAGCACTCTTTACAGTAAAAATATTTGTGTTGGTCGATAAAGTAAAGCAAATAGTTTCTTTAAATTATAAATTGATGTTCCCTAATCTATAGAATTAGCATTAAAAGCATAAAAACTTGGCCAAGAAGTGTTGACACAGCAGCCAAAGGTTGATGACTCAGGATATCGGTGTTTCAAGTGGTTGAACAATTGTAGACTTTTGATGGACATTCAATAGAAAATAAAGTTAACTTAGTGGCGCTTTTATCTTTTCCTTTGACTTCACTTAAAGGGAAAGTTTCACACACTTTAAAGACCCCAGCCTATTAAAGGTATGTATACTAAAAGTTGAATTGTCGAAGATCTGAAGTCTGAGACTGATAGCAATTTAGGGGTACGAGCTGTAGATTTATTTTATAAATTAAGTTTTATTTTTAAATTTAGTTTATCTTTTAGTAGTTTGAAGCTCAGATTTCAGATTGTAGTCCGACAACCTTTTTTAAAATAGATGCATAACTTCTAGTGCAGATGTATATCCTTGTCCACGTATCTCTTGAGCCTTCTCGTGCCCATTGTCTAACAAGAACTCCTCAGCAGACAGTAAGTGGGTCGGTGGAAGATATCTCAAATGACTGTTGTAATTATGCGATTCGATTGAAAAAAGTGAGGCGTACGAACTAAAATGAGAACAATGCCCAAAAACTACGTAAAATATCTAAGTTTTGAATTCGCAAGTGCTACGGGAAAACAGAAAGAGAAAAAGGAGGTACATTGATATACCACTTTGAATCAAAGATCCTCGTTCAGATCCAGAAATCTTTTGGTTTTGTTCATTCCGCAACAAAAACTAATTCACACAACGAATTCAGCCATCCGCACCACCCGACCTTAGTTGGTCTAGATTGTTCAGTATTGCCTGCCAAATAAAGCCTGTATTTCGATTCCCAGTGGTCTTTCACACGTATTTCGACTTTTTTGTGTCCAATCCATATCGTTGCTTCGCCGGAATACCCGTCTAAACTTAGAATAGTGCAAACAGAAGGGTTGAAATGGGGTGGGCGCTCGCGTGGTATCGGCATCCTGAACGAAGCAGGGTTCGTTTCACTAGTAAATTATAAAATTCCAGGTGTTTTCTAGGGTATAAATATAAAAATTCCAGGATGGGCCCTTAGCTTAAATTTCATGCCAGACACTTCCAACAATATTTAATTTTAAAATATCTAACCTAATACCAATAGAAAATTCAAGGAGTTTTCCAGGGGTTGGTGTCAAAATTCAATATTTTCTAGGAGTTTTCCAGGAATTCAAGGATTAGTGACCCTGTGAAGGAACAAGCGGCTTTTTCCTTTACCTAGACACGAAACATCGCTGTTGTCGTCGACTTATGAATATCGCAATAGATCCAAAAACAAAGAAACCGAAGCCTTTTCAAAGCTAGTATTTAGTTATAGCCTGCTCCTTGCAAGCCAATGATGTGCGCGGAAGGTATCCACCGCAACCTTAACTCTATCAAAACTTTTCACTGATGGATCAAAGAACGGTTCTTTGGGTCAGTGTGCCACTGCACTCCTCTTCCTACCTCAAACATGCGGCGAGGAATATTTTTGTTTTAACCGGAGTGAAATTTTAAAATCTGGTAGATGCACGTAACTTAGGACACCCTAGAAACTTTGCAGCACTTTATAGTTTGAAAGAGGTCAACATTTTTTTATTGAATGAACTGCCAAACTTACACTTCAAAATCGATGCGCCACTACTCTTAAATTTCAAGGACCTGAAATAAATAAATAAAAGCTAATTCTAGTCTTGTTCAAACGTCGAACTTCACATGAGCCAAATCTAATTACATCAGAGAAGAATGCCTAATTATCTTTTGTTTCTAATCATGGCATTCGGCTCGTGAAGTTCGACGGTTGAACTGGGCCTAAATTTATAGAGGAATCAAATGTAGCGATGTGGCGGCCGGCGGGGGGAATGTGGTATTTAAACATACGAAAATCTACAAAACCCCTGAAAGTTTGCGCTCGTAGGTCATTGTTCATAACTGTTTTTTCTAAACCAATCATTGAACACGGTTTTTTGTTTCTTTTCTTCAAAGTCTTTGTTTAGCAGTGCCTGGTTGTCCTTGTATGTCACAATGTTAATGCACAAGGCATTGTTCTTGTTTGCCTGCCTGTGTTTCCAGCTGGTCACCGCTGACGACAGAAATAAATGCAGATACTCTCGTAAGATGACGTTCTATATTGTTAAAGATTTGAACTACTGTGGGCGAGTGTTTGATTTGTTTGTTCGAGCCTCCTAAAACATAAAGGTTTTATTCATTGTGGGAGTGAATGTTTAGGCGAATTAAGAAGAAACACGTTTCGCAGCAGATGAAATGCTAGTTGTGTGAAATGCATGAAAACGAAGAATATTTTTAACCCCCCCCCCCCCCCCCAACTACACCCACCCAAACAATATAATGGGCCTCGAAGCTTTTAACTGGATTGTGCTTAGCAAACCTTTTAGACCCCCATTTTCCACCC
Organism: Stichodactyla helianthus; assembly: GCA_015163945.2. Classification (NCBI taxonomy): domain Eukaryota; kingdom Metazoa; phylum Cnidaria; class Anthozoa; order Actiniaria; family Stichodactylidae; genus Stichodactyla; species Stichodactyla helianthus. The sequence continues at coordinate 14,110 of WUAP02077780.1, forward strand.
CATGCTCACTGGCGAATTCAGGGGGAGAGGGTATGACAGGAAAGTGCCCTTCCGGACTCCTATTACTGATGTGCCCCTTCAACTCGGAAATACTACAAATACTACGGATTCACTCTCCCCTAGAAAAGATCCTAGATCCGCCCCTGATACTCAAACAAGCCAATCAGCTAGTTTAGAACTCGTCGTGTCCCATATAACTGAAGCATGAAATACTGAATAAGATATATCTGCTATCCTTACTAGCAGAAGTCTTTTTGAATCATTATTCTACTATTTAAGGCTGGAGCTCATGGAGTGATTGCGGCAATAAATGCAGCCAAGGAACACAAACACGCACCAGGACGTCCAATGGATACCTGAACTGCAAGACAACTAGCGAAACTCGAGTCTGCAACAATAATAACATTAAATACACGTGCGCTTCATTGGCTGGTCAAACTTGTAACCCATACACTGGTCAGTGTGAGTGTAAACCAGGGTACAAACCATTAGGTTAGTCACTCATCTCTGTTACAACGTACCCAATTGACCTTTTTAGCTTGGGCGTAATGTTTTCCTATTTCAGACCACGTGTCATTCCTTGGACATTGTTTCTTGGTAACGCTTAAGAAGACATTAATATGGATGAGCCTCAAACAAAGGATCTTATTCCCAAGAGAATGACAGATGGTCTGAAATGAGAAAAATTCCGACCAAGCTAAAAAGCTCTATAATAAACTGCCGCATTACGCTTCAGCGGCGGGTACCGGAAGAAGAGCTCTAGGGTCAAAACGCGCTTGCCCAAATTCATGTAAAAACATTGGGAGAAATGTCAAAAAGTGCCCCATTCTACACACTGCAGGGCCAGGGCCGTCCTTAAAATGTACACGAATCTAGCTTTTTCATGCCCCGATTTGCATTTTTATGCTTACACTGGTCAAAACTGGCTCGCTGGTTTCAGACCATGAATTGGAATATATCAGGGAAGGCGTAATAAATTCCAAATTCCTAGACATAAATAAACTATGAAATGTTGGAAGTGAAAGTTACTTACAATAGACTATATCGCTAGTCTTCCGCAGCAGTACATTCTGAGACTGCAAACCATGGCGTCTTTTGTTCGGTGTTATTTAACTAAGATAACAGTCCCAGAATGCACTGCTAGTGCAGACTAATAATAGAGTCTATTTCAAACAATATAATTTATAATTTTCATGATCTTCCTTTTTCTGAACCCTCTGGAAACTTAAGGCTCCAGTGTACGCATATGTAAAACATTTAGTTATTTTTATTTTTACATTCGAAGGAGGCAATGAACTTCCACACTTTCCCTCCGATTTTGCTTGGAGCTACAGCGGAAAATTACCTGGAATGCGGTGCCTGCAAATCAACGAACCAAACGAACCTCCGTCAAGAACATGGAATGACAATTATCTATGTTCCTCGGGCCAGAAAGGTGATCCAGGATTCGTGTGGTCAGATGACGGAAAGATCAGGGACATAAGCTGCATCGAAATTCGTAATTCTAAAGACGGTTATTGGAAAAACAACTATTTATGTGTGCCAAAACGTTCGCCCTACCATTTGAAATGGTTTCGCTTTAAAACGGCGAATCCCAGTTGGCTCAAAGGAAATTATTGTGTTAAGTGGGTAGAGCCCAATGCACCAGTTAGTACTTACTGGCCAACGGGTAACTACTACTTGTGTGGCAAAGGAAAAGGCGGCGGTGGAGATGATGATGACGATGACGATGACGATGACGATGACGATGATGATGATAACCGCAAGAAGCCAGGTAAAAATTTACAGGCATGAAACAGAAGATCTCCCACATAATAATACTACATTTTGGTGTGGAATACGTACGTGTTTCAGCGAAGGTCTGTGGAGTTTCAGTGTTTGAATTCTTGAAAGCTGTTCATTTTTTTAGTGTGCCTACAGTTGACATACGCGGATCAAGGTCAATTGTTTCATGCTACTACTCTGGGCGAGTATCATGCTCATGTGATGAAAAAGAGAGCAGCAGGTGCTGTGAAGTTCGCTTTATTGCATTTAAATGGTAGTCTGATGTGCGTTAATTAAGGAAGCAAAAGCTTGATGAGATAAATCCAAATCCAATGTAGCATTTCTATGAAACCTGGTCTCAATTTTTATCCCCTTGAGCATGATTCTTGCCCAGAGTAGCAGCGTAGTGTGAAACTCTTCATGCGTCTATTCAAGAATTAAAGCCCTCTGTTACACGGTGTAATGTCTCCAAGTTCGATCTGTGAGTTAGCCGTGCCCTGACGTAGATTAGCCCACAGGTTATTTCAGGGTTCGATAAAATTGATCTTTAAGTAAGCAGAAAGTAGTTCTACTTGTGCAACTGAAGTATCCTTGTCAAACTTGTTTTGCAACGCCAGTGCACATAAGTTTCAGCTAAAAGTTTCACGGTGTAACAGGACCTTACAAAAAGGCTAACCCTTGAGCCTCAACAGCGATATTTTATATATCTAAAATAGTCCATTAACCGGGGCGGATCCATCGTAAGGGGAAAGGGTCTTTGGGCATACGCTACCTACCCAAACACCTTCACCACTCCCTATTACCACTACCACCACCACCACCACCACCACCACCACAAAAACCACAACAACAACAACGACGTATGTCTTGCCACTTGCTGCATAGGTTTGTGCCAGACGATCAATAACTAACAAGGTTGTATTTACTCTAAGGTGTGGAAACCAAGAAGCTGGTATGCTTGGAAATAGACGAGTGCGATTCTAACCCATGCCAAAATGGAGGGATATGCACCGACCTCGTCAATAGCTACACCTGTGCGTGTCCCTCCGGATTCACTGGAACCAATTGTCAAACGAAAATAGGTACGACAACATGTCCTAAGTACATATGCCAGTGTCAAGAAAGAGAACAAGATGAATTGTATGATATATCGAAGAGGGATCCCTGTGGAATTAAAAATAATTAAAATAAATAAAATAAAATAATTAGTTATTACCTTAAACCACAGGAATACTAAATATCATACTAACTGAGAAGCAATTGAAAAGTAACTCATGTAGATTTATAAAGACTTATGCTGATATCTGAATGTGAATATGTAGACCGCGTAGCACTTTGAAATACATGAGCTAGAAATAATGGAAAGTTATAGTGCTTAGAAATG
>WUAP02077891.1:0-17254 GCA_015163945.2 Stichodactyla helianthus
TATGTTACTGGCAAACATACTTCAAGAAATTAACCCATCTAAGTGAAGTCGGGCGACTTGACTAGGATTCCGGGCGACTTGACTCCGATTCCGGGCGAGTTGACTCCGATTCCGGGCGAGTTGACTCCGGGCGAGTTGACTCACGGGCGAGTTGACCGTAATTCGTCACACCACACAGCAAATGTTCAACACTGATTCAAATGTCAAGGTTTTCTTGTAATGAACTGAATGCATACATTAAAAATTAGGTGAAAAGTCAGCAGTATGTCCTACAGACTATGCACAATACAGTTCAGTGCATTTTGTGCAACACACTCAGTATCATGTCTAAATCAAATTTGATCCTATTGTAATTGGCCCAGATAGGCAATGAGCATGACAAAAACACAATGTATGAATTGGGGCTTAACTTATCTGCACCACATAAAAACTGATAGCAACATAATAAAAAAGCAGCTATATGTACAAATTACTACAACATACAACAGCAACAAAAGTGACTGCAACAATTAACAGCAACCATAAAAGCAGAACGAAAAACAGCAACAATAGCTGTGGTAGCAATACCCATAATGACAGCAAGCAATAGTAAGAGCAGCATGAACATCAGCAAAGATAACAGTGACAACATTCTTAACAACAGCCACAAGAACAGTAACAGCTTTTGACTTTTTTCTTGCAACAAAGTGCTATCCAGTATTTTTGTTATGCAGATGAGTTTCTTCAGTGGAATAGTATGTGCATTACTGCATGTATGCTAACCTTGGAAGAATTGCAGCATTTAATATTTAACCCAATCACAATTGATCTACAATTATAGACTATATAGAGGATTTTACTATGGGTGCTCAGAGAGATGAATTTTATTGAGTGTTGATGACATTCAACATGAAAGGATAAAATTCATATCTCAAAGAGACCATTTAATGTTCAGTTTATTTTATAAATATTGATGAATATCCATGATCAAGGAAGAATTTTGAGGTCATTTGTGATTGGTTGATATTATGGTAGTCATGGCAACAGTGATATCCTCACATTTGAAAGATAAAAATATCTTCAATTAGAATCAGTGACATCTGCTGCCAGAATGACCAACTCTGATCCCTAACTAAACATTAAAATATCAAAAGCACTTACTTATTATGAATTTTCTGGCTTCAATTCAGAATTTTTGTTTTCTTTTTCAATGCATACAATATGTAATTTAGTAAAAACATTTGGGAGAATTAAGACAAAACCGTCGTCACACAAAAAGCACCACATGTCAACCCTGAAAATGGTGCAACAATGAAGACTAAAATTAAGATGATGTGGAAATAAATCTTTGGAGTGCTAGGTGTTCTGAATAATGTTCATCAATTCTGGACAGTTTTTGTATGAGTGTGAAACATTAGTACCAACTTTATAAGCGCGTACACAGTAAACTGGCTTCCATTATTTTTGTTTTTATCATCCAAGCTCAAGTTGTAATTATGGTTTTGGTAAAGCACAATACAAATGCATCAGTTAACGGTAATGTCTCCCACTCATGTGAAATGGCTTTATAAGCATTATACAAAGTTGATCAGCATCTTATTTACAAAATGGAATGACAGGGTCTATTTAAGTCTGGTCCATAACACAGCGAGAAGTCATATTAGGAATTATTAAAATCAGGCTTTCAAAATATATTGTTAATATAGATGTATAGTTATTGATATATGATCATCATGATAGTTACCTTATTACTGATATCTTATTCAGGCAGAGGCCTTATTTGGGAGGATTATTTTTCATTTCAGTTCCAAAAGATAGAAGCTTTGTTTTTTTTTATGTACTATAATTAGTCTGTCTGACTGGCTAAGTTGACAGGTCCATTAAATCTAGTGAGATCTTATCTCCATATACAATTCACAGGTCAAAACATTAATCAGGTTACAGCATCAAAACAAAATGTTGATTTCTAAAAACTATATATTGTTTGGATGGATTATTAAGTTATGCATCCTAAGAATACATTTGAGGAATCTGAAACAAAAACTAAACATCCCCCTGAAATAGGCCATTTGCATGCTGGCATAATTTACAACCAAGACCAGAGTGTGCTTTGAGTGGCTTCTATTGTCAGGCAAATTTTACCGATTGACCCAGGAGAATAGAGAAATCTGAATAACAAAGCATTTTGACAGAGCATTCTGGTCTCAGAAGTAAAGTGACACCATCATGCAAATGACCTATTTTGAGAGGTTTATGTTGTTGTTTGTTAGACCTGCCATGTTCCTGTGGTAAAACTGCAATGCCCTGATTGGTGAAGCTCTTGTTTAAGTGGATCTATGAATAGTGCTAACTAAAGCAATATTGGTAATGTTTTAGAGATCAGTCATTAATCAGAGGGGGAGGGCTGGTACTTTTTTCCTTTTTATGTTCAAGTTTCTAAGAGGCTGTCCTCTTTCCTACTACAGAAAAATTGTTGGCCCCCATAATACATAAATCAATATAACCTCCCCTCAATGGGCTGCACAGATTTCTGTGCCCCTCCCCTTTGAGATTGCATGAAGAATAATAGGTGTTCCCTTCTAATTAATGGTCTGTCCTTAATTAGGTGCTTGTCAGAGACAGTAAGGTAGATATTAAGGGAAATCTATCGCTTGGAGTGGCAGTGCAAGTTTGTACATATCTTAGAAAGTCTTGGAAGGTTTTGGATATTGGTATGTTTTTCCAGAACCTTACAGTCAAACTAGATGAAGCGTACCCACTAGACTGGATTAATAAATTTATTATTCGAATATTGAGCCATTATTCATTTTCAGGAATGCATTCCGTTTGAAAATATTATTCCACTATTTACAGCACGACATGCAAAAGAATGACCACTTAATGTATTCGTATACTTTTATGCATGGGATTTTGCCGACAAATAAGCTATTGCCATATTGGGTAAAACCAGACAGCTTCTCATCTAAATGTATCAGTTTAATGTACAAAATCCCGTGCATAAAAGTATGCGAATACATTAAAAGTGGTCAAATAGTGAAATAATATTTTCAAGTGGAATGCATTCCTGAAAACAAATAATGGCTCAATATTTGATTAATAAATAAATTTATTAATCCAGTCTAGGGGGGGTACACTTCAGCTAGTTTGACTGTAAATAGTTTGGAAAATCATGTTCTATATTACTTGGGAATAGGAAAGTTATAGAATTTTCTCCAAAGCTCTTGGTAAATAAAACAAGAAATAATTGCCTTGTTTGGATTTTCAAACAATGTTCATTGGTTATGGAAATTTGAGTTTAGGGGCTTTGGAAAGTTTTGGAATTTTATCGGAAATTTTAACAGCCAAAGCTGTACAAACCCTGTTATAAACTGTTGACCATTGACCAAATCATTTCAACACTTATTGTTACTGATGAGCACCAGGCATGTTGACTTTTATTGTTCTGCAAAACATAACAGATGCTGATTGTCTCTGCATTAAAACTAATATTAAATAATTATTAAACTGTGACCAAATAGTAATAATCAAATTAGGATTAAAGTGTGCATACATTAATATGTAATTACTGTGTGTTCTTTCTACTGAGCTCAAGATCAAATAACCTATTATTGCAGTATGGAAGCAGCCACTGTTTAATGGTCAAAGATGTCCAAGGTTTTAACTCCAAAATTAGCTATGTTATGTACAGAGGTCAGAAAGTACTACAGTCCTGCCTTTTTTTAATTATAAATGGTACAATACTGAAGATGGCTGCGAATGGCTGCATGACTTTTGAGTGAAGACAGTGACATTTCTCACTTTTAGGGTGCCCCATAGACCCTATGAAAAAAGCCATGAATAGGGAATACCACTTTGTGCTCGGCTGGTAAAGTTATAATGGCCATCGAAAGAGCATGCTAAGATTAGTAAATAAGCAAACTTTCATGGTCCTAGCGTAAATACCTGGGAAGTTGCAACAATTTAAATTTAGAAGGATCTATTCATGTATGTGAAACAGCCAAGGCCCGACCAGCCTCATTTTGATGTTTTTGGCACTTTAAATGCTTATAACTCTGCAAGGATATACCAATATTCTTTGAAACTGTACATATTTACTAATTCACTGATGCTCTTTCATGTGAAGACAAAATAATATTTTCTCAATTCATTAAGCTTTTGGTTTATGCAAATTAGCAGCAGCCACATTTTTATAGGGTCTTTAGTCCTTTAGCCTTTCTTTGCTCCCTTGGGTTGCAAGAAAATCCACATTCTTCCAACTAGGCCCTCCAATAATCCCTTCTCATATTGATCATACAAGTGATAAAGAACCTTGTCACGTGGTTGCCATAGGAACAAGGAAAACATACTCTTCCTCACACCCACAGGAAAATTTGGAGCAGCATATTATGATTTGCCAAAAATCAATTTCCCTCTTGAAGTTGTGGAATGACAATATTACTTCACAACTGATAATATCTGTAATTTCTTTGTAATTATTAATGATATACTTGTTGACATTTTTCTTAATATTTAATTATCAATCAGTAACATTTTTAATAACTCATGGAAATCCACAGGTATAAGGTATTATGTACTATATATTCTAATTCATACTAATAATTATAAATATACACAATCACATTTTTTTACATATCATGACATAATGTATAAGCTGTAAATAACATCCTTATTAATGAAGCCAATAATGTATACAGTATAAATATTACAGTTATTTTCAGGGGCATAGCCAGGATTTTCTGAAGGGGGGGCCCAAATTCAAAAACTGCCATTTTGTTTGAGCCCCAGAAACACCAAACAAAAAAAGACAAACATTAGACATCAAAAACCTGGTATTTCATTTTATCCCTCTAAACTGCCAACCCAACCCCCCCCCCCCCAAAAAAAAACAGAAAAAACCCCCTAAATATGAAAATTACGGTATAAATTCTAAAAAACTGCCATTTTGTTGCCATGATGGGGGGCCCAGGCTCCCTTGGCACCCCCCTCCCTACACCCCTAATTTTACTGCATCCATCAGAACCTATTAGCATCTGATATCAGTATTAAAAGAAAACCCTATAAAACTGACCCAGAACCTAAATAGTTTGGAGCCATATAGCTCATGAAATGCAACCAAATGGGTCATTTGACTCCGCTAGCCTAATTATTTAGTATAAACAAAACAATTTTGATGTTACAAAATCACTAAGCCGTGAATAGTTCACCAAAATTCAAAGTTAGTGATTGTTTTGATTTTCTCTCCATAGTGGACATCCCTAATGGACCTGTGGTAGTGCAGCCAATCAGAATGCAAGATTTGTATAGTCTGCTAGCTTGATCATACTATCTATTAGAATACCAACTATATATTCTGCAGGTGAAATAAAATAACTACATCTCAAGAACTATTTAACCATTCAATTTGTAATTATAATAACTGAAAAATATTTAATTTACAGTATTAATTTTCATTACATATAGATCGATTGTTCTTAATCTACTGCATATTATAGACTGTACAATTCATCTTATATGTATAATATATAGCTTTAGACTAATTGGAAGGTCCCCTTAGTATCCCATTCTGATAACTTTATCCTAGTGAGACAAAATATTCCTCAAAACCTCATGCATTTTTTAAAGCAATGGAAGAGTACACAAGCCCCAATATGCCTGCAACAACACCAAAAATGATAACTGCAATCTCAGCTATAATGGTGTAACACCGGAGATCATTCCACTTGAGTTTTAAGTGAAATAGACAAGGAAAGATAAACGATAAACAAGCACCTAAGACACTACCAAAAACACCCATCAACAAACCAAAGTTGGGGACGGCAACTGCAATACCAAATGTTATGAACACCAAGATGAAGCGTGATGTTAATATCCAAGCAATATGACACTGCCTACCCTTCTCACACATTGGGAGCTTTGGTAGGACAATTATGTCAAGGGTTTCCGTGGTTACAAACATGTTGAGAGGATATGAGAAATAGACATTTATGATTACAAGTACTGCTGCAAAAATTCTCAAAACTGTGTTTTTAGCTTCTTGGTTGAGATTTAGTGTGATCAAGGGCTGGGTTGCAGCACCATATAACAAACAACCAAACAAACCAATGATGAACTTACAGAATGTTACAATAGAAAAAGAAGTGTAAGCTACCTTATTGAATTGCTTTGGTTCACACATGGATCCTTCAATGCCTGGAAACACAGTGTGACCACAGTATCCAAACACTATAATCCCAACTGCTACAGGAAACTTACTAATGTCAAAACTTGGAATATTCTGAAGATTCCAGGATTTCCACTCTTCTATGGAATGGCTTATTATAACTAATAAACAGATAATAAGGGATAGAACAGCAAGCATACTCAACCATGCCAGGATGGCTAGTTTTCTAATGAATACTAGAGGTAACAGTAAACATGTGCAAATTAGACACCATTCTATAATACCTAGGTGTACAACTCCCTTAAATATGCCCATTACACTACTCCCTAACATTATTACCAATAACACATTGGTACAATAACATGTTGCCACAGTCATTAAGTCGACCAGTTTCCCGCCGAAAGGACCCCACACATCTGCCGCAATTTCGGCATAGCTTGATCTTACTTTTTTGCGCAATCCGGTTTTGGATGAGGTTTTGTACAGACAGTCAATAAGGAGTATCCCAGCAAAAGTTGTCATCAATCCAACGAGGAGAATGAGTATCAAAGCAGGGAATCCACCCAGAGAGATTGCGTAAGGTATCCCTAACACTCCTCCGCTGCCTTGAATCATGTTGATCACGTTCCATAGAGCAAGGACAGCCGATGCTTGACCATCTTCGGTGATCCTTGCCAATATCGACACAGAATAACTGTTGGGTAAGTTAGAGCGTACGCTATCGATACTACGGCTGTACTTGTCAATAAAAGAATCTTTGCGAGTCGAGATTTTCCACTGGTGTGAGAAATCATGTCCTCTGCTTGAATACAGAGAAAACTGCACAGAAGGAATAAAGAGTGACGCTTGACTCGTAGTGAAGCTATGGAAGTCTGTGCTACGATTCGTCTCCGTCGAGCGAAGAAGCGGCGTATTTTCCGACGTAGCTTCGTAAGATCTAGAAAAATCTAATTCTTCACGTACCAAGTCTTGTTCTTGTTCGAGTTGTTCGGTAGTCAGAGGTTTATCTTCGATAATAGTTACAAGCTCCGGTTCTTTTAGCACTGAAGACTGTTGTATTGTGGAACTTGGGTCCACTACGACCTCAGACAAGCCTTTCTCATCCATCGTGGTACTTATTTCGATGTATAAAATGAAATAAGATGAAATTCAAATTGAACTATAGTACTCTCGATGATCACTATGACTTCAATGAGCGTGAACTATGAATGAACGCTGCTGGCATCGAGACGAAACCACGTTTATTCATGGTTTATTGCAACATGTCTTCCGGTCCTGTTCAACGGGTTCTCCAAAACTGGTTTTCGCTAGCGTCCTTCTGGTATGTACGTGTAAATTCCAAGGCTTTTCAGTTGTTCAGTCTTAGAATCATCAGTCAAATTCCTTCAAGCCTAAAAGTTCCTAAATTCCTTCTTATTATTTACCAATAATTAAAGTGTGAAATTGACATGGGGCATGAAGGGCGCCGCAGGGAAAACCCTTCCATCAGCACACGTGCAGTTCACAAAATAATAGGGTACTATTGACTTGAGTATTCGAAAAAATCCTGAAATTATTTGCTATAATTAAACCATGTTTTCTCTACAGAAGTTAACAGTTTTCAGTGATGCCGCAACGGCTCAAAAAAACAAGTGCGACTTGTCATTCAGTAACTCGTACAACTTGTACAACGTGGACTAGAGGATGTTTTAATCTAATGCCTGTGCTTACGTATGCAACATATTTTTGGATCAGATTTCTGGCGGTCATACCCGACCCAGAGTTTACTCGACCAGAACTATCTTTACTTCATAACCGAATTTCACATTTCTTAAGAATAAAATAATATAATTCTAGTTGAATAAAGTAGCGCAGGACTTACCTTGTTGATGATATCGTCAGGAGTAATCAACGGACAACGAAGGATGTAATGTGACAACAAATACATTATACGTTGAACTCCCCACCATAATCTTGCCGCTGATTGGCTGTGAACTCAACACGATAAATGTATATCTGCAGAAAAATGTGCAGACAATGGATTTATCGCGTCATTGTTCGAGTTTTACATGTAAACTAATGAAAGTAAAAGATAAAAATTTCCTGAATCTTCAAAGAGTATAATAAAACAATTAGAGTGGTTTTCATTAACCCGTGAAACAAAGTGTACTAATTAGAGTGTAATATAAAGTGTAGTAGTAGTCTTGGTTCCAGACTCGCAGTTGTTAGACTAGAACTAGACTTTTTTGCTTTACCACTATTTTCGAAATCCGTGCGCCATGTGAAATTTTCCTTTCTCTGCCAATCAAGAATAGATTGATACGGTTTTGAGTTTTGCTGCTTCAACAAAAGAAATTCACATTCCGCACAAACTTTGTCACCATCTATTGTTTTATGACGCACGAATTTCGAAAATAGTGGTAAAGCAAAAGGGTCTACTGGAACTAATAGCCATTATAATATCTTTATACTCAAAATATTATGCATTTAATAAAGACAGAGGACGACTTTCATACAAAATGCATGTCCCTCTCGTAGAATTAGTCTATTAGTTACTGACACGAATGCAAGAGTTTTGGTTTACTGTTGGGGATCTAATGAAAATCAAAGTGTAATAAGGTGTATTACGCTATAAAATGTGTTTCACGGGTTAATGAAAACCACTCTATTTCGCATTATATCTTGAATTATCAAGACCTCGTCGAGTCCGCGCCAACACACCTTGGCCTGCGTGGCGGCACTCCAGGGGTGGGAGGTTGGGGTCTGGAGGGAGGGGGTCTGGAGGGAGGGGGAAAAGGAGGGCCCACCCCTGGGGGCCGCTATGAAGGCTACACAGACATCGGTCTTGCTAAGTTATAGATATCATGCTCAATCTCATCCAATAATTGCAGTATTGTCATGCAGAGATTTATCAACATTCATATTGCTAGCTTTTGTTCGACGTTTAAGGGGTCACTGGGTCCCACGGAGTATGCAAACGTTTTTATCATTCATCCCATTTTTCCCTTTCCATTTATTTCAATAGTAGGATCACGGTGCTGGATTTTTCCCCCTATCTTTTTTTTCAAAGGGACTTATTATTAATTAGAGGGGAGGTGGGGGGGGGGGGGTGCATTCCATTTTTACTATGCGTTTTTCACCTTCTCCCCATGTAAGATGCAAGAAATAATCAGGCCTCTCTCTTAGATGGATACCAACAAAATATGTGCCCACCTCAAAACACTTGGAAAAGTTTTAATACCCACCCCCTTTTGAAATGCATAAAAATGATGACCCTCTCCTTATTGGCACTACCACCTTCCAGGGGCGCGGGATCCAGGGGGATGGTGGATTGGGTGGCTAGCCACCCCCCTCATTGGAATCAATAAGCTTGAAATTATATTAACTGGATGGTCAATGGCGTAATTTTGTGTCCGGTTGTTAAATAGATAAAGTCCAATTAAAAAAAAATGTTGTTCCGCTATATCTGAAATTTAATAAAAAGAGCCTACGAAAAATGACGTCATTTTAGTAGAGGATTTTAATTCGTAATTTCAGCGATCAGCCACACCACCTTAAAAAATCCTTGCTCCGCCCCTGCCTCACAACTAATTAATGATAAATGTAAAGTGGATGCGTTCGGTGGGTATATATTATTCTTTCTATAATTAATGATAAGCCCCCCTAAGGTTATGTAACATTACACTGAATGTCCTCTGTTGAACAAATTGCTTGCTGAAGAACTAATTATTTTAATCATAACAAGCTAAGTTCAAGATGTTTTATAATATGGATTTGAAGAACTATGAAATCAGAGATTTTATTACTACAAAATGTCTAAAAACTAAAAAATCCATTATCATCTAAAATAATATTATGCATATTATATTTTATATAACATTGTTAAGCAGAACAGCACTGTCAGCAAATTTGGTATGAAATCAATTCATGGTTCCGAGTCAAACAATAGCCAACCAATCACTGTAGCACTGGTTTTCCCAGTGGAATACATATTGTCCCACAAACACCATCATAAACTGCCTGATTTCATAAGGGTTCCTTGCATTACTTTAATTTGGTTCTCCTATTTCTATAGAATGTTAAAAATCCTAACAAAATGTACAAATCTGTTTGCGATCAGAATCTCAGGTGTGTAGTTTTCCATCAGACTTCGTTTGGCTTGTGGGACATAGCAACAGTAACTATGGAGTTTCAGAACCATGAATTCCTTATGACATTTTCTAAGCAAATGGCTAAGGACTCGAACCATGGACACCCTACATTGTTTACAACATTTTTTAATATCTTTAATAATTTAGGATTAAGTTGGAATACATATATGCAGACACATAACAAATACTTTAGTACATACTTTATTAAAGCTCCTTAGAAAGGCGTTTTACACCTCATTACACCTTACCTCGACAACCTGACAAGTTGCTGAGAAAACTGCAGTGTAACGGGGCCTTAAGATAGAAAACCACCAATCGATTTTGAGTAAATGTTGAAAAATGTGAAGCATTAATGGTGCAAGTGCCTACACAATACGTTAGTGTTAATTGGGATATAAAAGTAGATATAAAAGTAACTTATTCTAACTAATTTTCGCGAATTTCGCGATGTTTTAAAATTTGATACTCGCTAAAAATATGTTTTACAGTTGATTTTGGTTTACATTTTTTTTATCAACTAAAATCCTTCGTTATCCTGTACTGCTTAACTCGCATCTGTGAGCAATCATCGAACCTTCTATCTGTTGGTTCCTTGCATTTTGCTTTAATAGCATGCTCCTGGTATCGTGCGAGTATGTGCGTTCGTACCATGCTCTACTTCAACGATAACTTTAAAATACGCTTTGTTTTTGTTGTTGTTTTTAATCCACTCGCGAAATTAAATACTCGCAAAATACGGCTTCCGAAATTTTGCGGCAAAAGTAGATACAAAAGGTAGTAAAAACTGTTCACAGTGTCCTTAATAATTATCTAACTATTACATTGCATATTCTATTCCTTTCTATTCATTTTTCCCTTTTATTTTTTCCTGAAGTTGATATTTAGCATCATCTATGAGAAAACTGAAATGAAAAAGTATTTTACGAATGACCATTTATTCATTTTTCCCCTTCCACTACTTGGACTGTGAGCAAGAAACAGTATACAAATATTGGACTAACATTTGGGCAGATTCAATGCACAATAATCATAATTACATGTAATAAAATACATCCCAGTTGGTAGAGCATCGGTCTCTTGTGCGGGAGGTCGTGGGTTCAAGCCCCAGCCAGACCAACACTCAGGGTCTTAAAATAACTGAGGAGAAAGTGCTGCCTTTGTAATTACATCAGTCTGCAAATGGCTAGACCTTCATGGCAGTCCCATCTCTCCACGCTTGTTAACCTGCATTGGAGCACCTTCTCCTCAGTTATTTTAAGACCCTGAGTGTTGGTCCAGCCAAGGCTTCAACCCACGAACTCCTTCAAAACAGACTGATGCTCTACCAACTGAGCCAGCCTAAGTAAATATACCTGTACCAGAGGTAACAAAGAGGAATGGTACTAAGATGCCACAGGGCGTGAGCATCAAATGTCCACCAGATAGGTGGGAAGTCAAATACCTGTAACAAGATTCATAGAACTGGTAATCAAAATTATCTTTCCCTATAGAAATTTGAGGTCTCAACAGTTTAGAATGCACCAACAGATAAAATATAGCTATTTCAAAAAATATTGATGGGATGAATGGTGAGTGGTGATTGGCAATTGCATTGCTCCACAGTTCCTTTTGGTCGTTCCATCGCCAATCACTGATCACCATTCACCATTCACCCTGTCAACCATTTTTGAAATAGCTGTATCCAGTACACATGAGGAGCAACCTTGATGCTACCAATGAGTATATTTTTTTTACCAGACACTTTTGTGCCAAGGATGCCACTTTTGATGTAAATACCATATATTGGTTAAAGAAAAAAAAAACAAAAAACAAACAAACAAACAAACCAGACCAACAAACATGATAATTAATGTCTGGTTCAAGTCAGGGAACAATCGTTTATTTTACAAATGCAGCGGGTGGGAGCGGAGATTTTAGAAGGGGGTGTGATTCTTAAAATCAGCTGAAAGTAGGGGGAACAGTTTTTACAATTTTAAAATATTGGGAGTACAGTTTTAGATTTTATGTTTTCATGCAACCTAGTAGCTTTTAGGAGGAAGACGTGGGTACATTTTTGATTGACAGAAAGCTTGGGGGAGGGGCACAAATTGTAATTAGTTTTTTCAGAAAACCACCGCTCCCTCCCCTGTGATGTAAAAGATGATGAGTCCCTTAATTTTGATTAAGTCATACCTCAAGACCAACGAGAAGGAATAATAATATCATAAGTGCTGCACATTTCCAAACATAAGGCTGTTTGTGATAATTCTATAACAGTAAACAATAGAGTCAATGAAAAGAACATGATGAAAGTACATAAATAATCGCATATCATGCTGAAGTGTAAAGCACATAAGTAAATTGGTAAGTAAACTAGTTTGAACTGCGCTGATGTTTTACCAAATGAAATTGTACTTTTGATCAAAGTTAAAGCAAATGCAAAGGCTGTCAGTGGTCACATCTCTGATGTAATGGCCCACTGCAGAAAAAGTGTAGAAAAGTGTCCCCCCCCCCATTGACCTGTCAGCCACAAATGGTTGACAGTTGATAATCCACCAACACCTCTGATTAATAGCTGACAAATTACCAATAAAAAGCTAAAAAACTACTGCTCAATGTCTGCACATAATTTCTGAGGGGTTTGATAATATAATTGGGGTAATAAGTGGAATTAAATTGCAGTCCTGGGAAGTCAGGTAAATCTATGGCATGTATAAGAAATGAATGATGAAAATTCTAGGGGGCTAATGACCAGTATAAGAAATTAAATGCAATGATGCAATAATGGAAACAGGCTATCAAATTCACTTATCATAATAACAGGAGTTAAATACCCCTGTTAACTAAACTAACCTTTAATGACCAAAATACCCAACCTAACATATTTATAATTCCTAGAAAGAGAAAGAGACAGTTGATGTACTACTGAAACAGGTGGACTGTGAATATAAAATCCCATGATTTCAAGAGCTCAGTTTGGTCATGTGGTGTCACACTTTTACACCAAAAAGCTCAATGCAGGTGTTCACATTCCTACATTCACAAGCCATGGGAATTATGGATTGTTATCCTACATGACAGGAGCAAGAAGTGGAAATCAAACTATATTCTAAGACATTTGAAAGAATCCAGAAGCCTCATCTCTGGCTTCAATCATTATTTAATAATAGTTTATGTAGACCTTCTTCAGATGATTCTCTGTGGAAGAAAGGATCTTTCTTGAATGTTAGTGTTGTGATCCTTTCTCAGGAATGTGAACATATACGTCGAACTATTCCATGCAAAGCGCATCACCATGTGATCAAAATCAACTGTTACATTAGATTTTATATTTACAAACTACCTGTTTTGGTAGTAGACCTTAAACTGTAAGCTTTCTTATGGTATCATGCAATGCTGACTGCAATTACTGCACTGTAAGATAGTGCAAAAAGAAAAATGCACTTGAAAACATCATAAGGTGTGTAAAATACAGGCAGCAAGTGGTGCAGCTTGTTGCATTCTTCCATGCAGCTTAACATGAACAAACAATACCTGTATAGAATTAACCCTGTATGACTTGCGGTTTTGTTATTCTAAAAGCCCAGACTCCAATTGCCCCCTCTGTTATATGTACATCTGAATAGAGAACAATTATTAAACCTGTATATTACATGTATGTACTTTGTAACTCACCTATCGCTACATTAGCCTTGATATTATAACCATAATCAAACTTGACAAAACCAAGATAGTAAACATGGCAACAGTACAAGAATGTCAGAATGCCTCCAAATATTCCACATTTCCATTTCTGGTCTGGACCAACTACCCTGCAAAGAAATAAATATTGTTATATATCAAGTGCAAAAATCCATTTTTCTTGTGCTCTGATTGGGTGAGAAGGTATCATGTGAATGTGAACAAGTTTTGCTGTTTCCCTGGCAATAGCTATGAGCGAGAAACAGTAGAATTTATTGACTGGTAATAACAAAACTGAAAGCTACAGCACCAAAAATGCAAACTTGGCCTTTTGAAGGTACAATTTTTAGCACTGCCTGTTCTTTGACAGTTGGCATATAACCTTATGCTTATTTTACTGGGAATGAGGCAAAAAAGTATATTTTGTGGTCCTGAGACAGCTGATGTTTTCTGAGGCAAAGCCAAAGGAAATATCGGTGATTGAGGGACCACAAAATGTACTGCTTTCCCAAGGTCGCAGTAAACAAGTGTTATTTATGCAGATCCTGGTCTGTTACTCAGTCTTACAAAAGGAAGAAAAATGACCTCTATTTACAGGGTAGCAGAAGGTAAACTATTAAATAAAGTGAAGATTTTTCTTCACTTTTCCTTCATAGCAGTAGTGGCTGTACAGAATTCTGATTGTTGCCAGCTGAAGGATCAGTTGCAAATAACATTATTGGCTGAGGATTGCATACATGTTCCTGTGCCGAAACATGTCTAAAATAAAAAATGTTGTCTTAATATTTGAAGCTCTTAAATCTTGGCTTTACTTTAGTGGATTTTGTGAAAAATTGGCCCTGGAAATACATCACAACTTTAAAGCTCTATACTTTGTATGTAATTACCTTACAAAAAAGGAAAACATTGAAAACAGCACAAGTGAGGTGGCACAAAAGTAGTCCATTTTCTGAAAATTAATCCATAACAAACAAGATAGTGAATGAGTGAGTGAATGAATGAATGAATAAATCAATCAATTGTTTGATAAATGATCAAGAGGTATCTACATGGTTTAAACATCCCCCCCCCCCCCACACCTTAAGCTGATGGTCATATGTTAACTTGTTCCCTGATGATGTGTCAATGACCTGAAAGCTTGGAGAATGAAATATACACTTGAACCATGTAGATGCCACTTTATCATTTATCAAACATGAAACCCTTGCACAATCATACAAACATATAGTAATAGATTAGAAACACAAAGTTCTAAAAAACTTCTATTTCATTGTACCTCGGTCCAATTAAAATCTCTTGTGTGGAAAACCATAGACCATACCCAAGCATTGACATTAACCTATAATAATAATGGCAATAT
The DNA here is from genome assembly GCA_015163945.2 of Stichodactyla helianthus. Classification (NCBI taxonomy): domain Eukaryota; kingdom Metazoa; phylum Cnidaria; class Anthozoa; order Actiniaria; family Stichodactylidae; genus Stichodactyla; species Stichodactyla helianthus. The sequence goes on from WUAP02077891.1 coordinate 15,290, forward strand.
ATATAAATTAATGACTTATAGGTTGACTGCTGATAAGGACTTTTAAATTTTAAATTTGTTAGGTGAATCTTCCAAAGCATGCAGTGGTGAACATTTTAATTCAGCCTCACCAAGGGACATGCTATGCAGCAGACTAGCTTGACCATGGCATTAAAACAGTCATGCTACTGCATGTACATATTCTTTTTTTTACAGTCATGTTGTGGTCATTAAAATGGCCAACACTTGTTGATAGGTCATAAAATTTATTACTTTAATTTACATATCCCCTGCTAATATATAACTATTGCTCTCTTTTTTCAGAATTTCTCATAAATCCTACCCAGCTATATATATTTTTCAATTAAAAATAAATTAGGTCTTAATTAAACCATACCAACATGTAAGTCTTCCATAAATTGTACATCTTGTAGTCTGGTGGCACAACTTTAACATACTTCTGCCACCCAGCTATGTGTCCCAATCCATTGAGTAATGAGAACAAAGTAGATGCTGGCTCTTGAATACCAAGGCACCTAATAAATGGCCACTGCACATGCATGAAAAGACAAGCAAACATCACTGTTAGATGTCTATTCTTGTACTACAGCCAGCCATAATAGCTTGATGCAGACTAAAATAATAAGTAAAGCATCCAAGCTTGAAACTGCTCAACAAAGGTTGTTTTGGCCTCTATTCTAAATAGTTATACCTACCTTTCCATAAAACTGTTTAATAGTCCTGTTATTGACAACATCATCTGCTGTGATATCATGCATGCACATGTACTTGCATTCATCTTGGCAGTCCCAGAAAAACAGTCTTAGGTGCCAAGGTAAATCTCTGGGGTATCCCTTATCATTACAACTCCACTCACAGTCACTAAGACAGAGTTGAAAACTGATTGATCTGTCACCGATGGAGGACGAGGCAGGAGGAATACAACAGAGTATGAACACCAAATAACTAAGACAGCAGCAGATGTACTTCATTTCAGTCAATATAAATGCATGGATGCACGACTGCTACATGGACATTAGTTCTACAATTCATTTAAAAATGAAACTATAGTTAATTGACTTGTCAAATTTCTTGCAAATATTTGTTGCAGTTTTTATAAACAAGGCTTCTGCTCTAAAAGATATAACATCCAAAACAATTACACAATATCTAAGCTATAAGCTTGGACTGGTCAGAAAGCAAAAGTGGGGGAAAAGACCATTAATATTATATGAGGCAAAAAAATGGTGACCTACCCTTGTGACACAACTGCAAGGCCTGACTAGCCTTGTTTTCATGTTTTTGACACATAAATGCTAGTGTAAACTCTGCAACAATTTAACATCATGCCAGGGGCCATGGAGAGGGAGGGACTGGTAGAGCTATAGCCCCCCCCCCCCCCTGCACTCTTTATGAGGATGATATACATGCTCTATTATCAAGCAGTAATGATTTTCTAAGCTTGTCCCCACCACTTTCAAGCTAGCCCCCTGCTTTCAGGAATGCTCTGCAGTCGCTGATGCTCTGACACTGTGTACATATACTGTTTCACCTATTATCTTTCATGTGAAGACAAAATGTTTTCTCAATTCATTAAGCTTTTGATTTATACAAATTAGCAGCAGCCATTATTATAAAACCATAAGCTAGCCCTAATGAGTGCCTTATTTTCTCATCAACCACCCTTTATTTGAGGCTCAAAAAAGTGACCCATCCCCTGTTTTTCACCCACCCACCCACACTCTTTCTGACCAGTCCCCTTATCATAACTTAGGGACCGATCGTTAATTACGTCGCGGGGGGGCCGTGGTTTCATTCCCCAAAAAGGTAAATAAGATTTGTACCCCCCTCTAAAATCATTTAACAGAAAACGTACCCCCCTTTTTCAAAGCTACAAATAAAAACGTACCCCCCCCCCCCAGGACTACATAACGTAGGAGGTCTGGGAACATTAAAAGATTTGACTGGGTTTATGAAGATGGATGC
>WUAP02078002.1:0-17252 GCA_015163945.2 Stichodactyla helianthus
CTAATAGCACTGAGTCCCTTGGATCTCTCTAACTGTTACTATTGTTTACCTAATAGCACTGAGTCCCTTGGATCTCTCTAACTGTTATTATTGTTTACCTAATAGCACCGAGTCCCTTGGATCTCTCTAACTGTTATTATTGTTTACCTAATAGCACTGAGTCCCTTGGATCTCTCTAACTGTTACTATTGTTTACCTAATAGCACTGAGTCCCTTGGATCTCTGTTTGTCCAGGACTTGTGCTCTTTCTTCAAGATCTTCCAGTTCCAGGCGAATCTTGTCTACTTTCTCAAGATCTCCTGCTTGTTCTGCAATTTCCTACAAAACAATAAGAATTCACACATTTTTGTGGCTACTGCAGCCACTATGTCATCGAGTTGTGAGTGTCCGTAAGAGCGAGTGAATTCGGAACTAATCGGAAGATTTTCGGGCTGTTGGATTACCATTCGGAACCAATCAGTAATGATAAGCCAGTCGAGTCCGAACAATGAACAAACTTCGGAACCAATCAAACCTCGCTATTGCCGAGGACGACCTAGAACCTCGTCGTCTGACGTCGACTGTTCTCTGGTTGAAAGCTTGTGGATAGTTCAAGTAAGTGAAGTGTTTTTATAAAATTTTTCAATATTATTTTATCAAGCTTTCATCTGGTCTTTCTCGCCGAAATTACCAGAAAGGACAGCGAAGATAAAGCTCGCTGAACACAGACAATAATCTTCGTATGCAGATAAAAACCCCTGTATTGGGAAAACAAAACTCCTTTAAGGGAATATATCAGCCTCTTCGGAGGAATCTTTCTGAATCTTTCGGTATGCAAGAAACTACCATGAAAGCTGTGATAAATGATCACGAAAATTTTTTGTGAATATATTGTCCGTACTTGTTATAACAGTGACTTGTGATGTTTACAACATGAGCAGCCGTGTTGTATCAGAATTTACAACACAAGCCGAAATTGTTTTTTCAGCAATTATTTTAAAAGTAGAATCGAACTGTATTATGCTTTGCACATTACAATATTTCATTTCCGCACTCTATACTGCTGTATTATGAGTTGAATCAATCATATTTTTGCAGTAGCCACATGCGCTATTTGAGCGCCTATTTTTAAACATCTTTTAAATTCTCCCAATTGCAAATCTAAGTTTGACTTAAGTTGTTTTAAGATTTTAGATTCGGCAAAAACTTCCTATTCTCTTAAGCTCAAAGAGGCTTACCACATCAACTTCTTTACCCTTTAAATAGGTTCCGTCTATTGTCTGGTTCTCCTGCTTTAATATGTTTTCCGATGTCATCACATCTCACATCACTTGTCAATCATCATATATGATTAGTCTAATTAGCATTTAGTCACATATAACTACAGCTTGTAATAATATCTACCTCATTCTGAAGATGGCTAAAGTTAAGCCGAAACATGTCAAAAATTAAAAATATTATCGTGTTTTTAAAGTTAGTAAAACAATGAGGATTTAAACATTCATTATAATTCGAAAGCCCACTGGTTTGTTTATAATGAAAAGTATATTTCATATGGGCATAAAACGTCACATCAGAGATGATGTATCGAGACTGTCACAGTAGGCCATGCAAAAGGCCTGTTTACGCTAGTTATTTTGTTGTGCAACTCGAGTTGTGATTTCAATGGTAAATTTATCACAACCCAAATCATGTGTGTTTTTGCACTAAATTTCAAGCATGTTTGAATTGGTGACCACTTGTGCATGATAGTTAATGGGCTTTAAGGCCCAATATATGTGAAAGTATTGTGATCCTAGTGCTATAGACAGATCGTTTTTTTTTCCTTTTTCAGGAGACACAAACTATCTACAGCAGGGAAAACATCAATTCTGTATAATCCTGAAACAACCTCTGGGCTGATCTAAGTCAGGTCATGGCTAACACAGATCGAATTAGAATTAGCGTGTTTTGTTTTGTGGAGGGAAGAAAACTGGGGAACCTGGAGAAAAGCCCTTGAATCAAAGAAGAGACCCAACACGAACTCTGCTCACACAAACGTCTGAGTCCAGGAATCAAACCCATGACCCAAAGACAAGAATTGAGTGTGCTGCCACAACACCACCTTGAATCACTCTACCTACATGTAAACAGGGCCTTAATCTGCTTCAAGATAACATACCTTTGCTCTAGTAAGCTGGTTTTTCTTAACAGCATAGTTAGTAGGTGTTTTCCTGAATTTCTTTTTCTCAGACACAATCTAAAAATGAGTGAAGTGTACATTTAAAGCCCAGATTAATAATTATCTAATTTTATGTAAAGCAATTTTTGAACATCCAAATATCAAATTAACTTAGAGTCACTATTAAGAGTGTGCAGAGATAGTTATAGCAAACGCAGGTCTAACCTTTTCAATGTCTTCTTCATTATACATGTGATTTATGGCATTCTTGATGTCTTTTTCTTTGCTCTCTATGACATCCAAGTTTGGCAGGGCAATGTTGTGCTCCTCACACTGGGATAAAACATTAGAATGTAATCATTATTAATTTCCCATGTGGTTATGTCAAAATATGCTATTTTGAGCTTAAGTATTTTTATGTTAATTATCAAATAATTATTACTGACCTCTTCCTTCCATCTTTGGAATTCTGACTCTGTTATTCTTTGATTTGAAACAAATTCAAGCCTAAATACTCTTTCTTGTGGACCATGTCTACAAACAAAGAAATATAAATTTCTCAAGAGGGTTAATGCACATGATACTAAAATAATGTCACTGAGAATTGTGAATGACAATGGCTTACTGCACTGCATATATCGCTGTGGTGAAACTGGTCAAATGACTTGAGAGTAGCAAGATACAATGTCAAATCCAAATGATATAAAATATGATGGAAGATACCTATTTGAGTTTACAACCAATAACTAATAAGCAAAGAAATAAGTTCTCTTTCCTCTATTTAAGAATACCTTAGTTTTAGTCCCTTATTGGTTTTTGTTGTCCCTAAATTATAGACCTTTGCTGTTTCAAGGACATCTCTTATCTCTGCAACCTAGAAGAGCAAAATAATACATAATAATTTATAACTGGCCTTAATGTAATAATTTATACATATATACTAGTAATTGGATCAATATTTAATGACTTACAGATGCTCAAAAATGCTAGAAGTTACAAAGAAATGTATGGCTGTCCAGACATTTTGTCTCAAAACCATACATTTCTTTGTATTTTTGAATGCCTGTAAGTCTATCAATATTGATCCAAGTAACACCAAACTTCGGAATTTTGTAGAGCTTGATGTGCTCTTTCTGGCAATGTGAGTTTGGTGTTATCATCATCAATGATTTAGGGACTTGTACCCAGTCCCTCATGATATGAAACTCAGCAATGAAATATCCTGTGTCTTTTGTATATTCTATGTACAGGATAGAAAGCACTGTATAACTATTTTATCCCACACCATAGAAAATACAATGCTTTACTAACATTTTTGAGCTACCGTGAACAGCAAACTTTTTACCACGTCTGTTCAAGTGTGGAACTTGTCAGTTTGTCTAGACAAACGGCCACATCACAAAATCTTCAAAACATAAAAGATTACAACTCAGAATACTCTAACTAGCTGAGCCTTTGATAATTTTCATTTAATTTTTAATTAATGAAGTTGTTGAGATCACTGTTGTGAGGTTTACAAGATGACAGATTCTTGCTGTTGAGGATCCAGCTCCGGCAAATATGTCCCTTGTATAACTGAAAGTATTAAGAGGTTATTAACCGAGCGCGAGGTCTGTACGGGAAAATATCAGACTGAGGTTTGATATTTTCCTGTACAGACCAAGCAAGCGAGGTTAATAAATCGTTTATTATATGGCTGTTTTTTTAGCTGTGTCAACGAAAGACAGGCGAACTTCCAGTGTTGCATGAATATTGATTCAAACTCGTCAGTGTAATAAAATTCGCTCGGAGAATGGTCCTCTTCGTCGCTCATAATTTCTTTGTTCGCTTTTTGTTTTATTTTGTTTATAAATTTCTTGTTTATCAAGGGAAATTGTCAAATTTCGCATGGGGAAAATTGTAAACAAAGTCCCAAATCTGATACATGTTCCGGACCAATTGTCATGGTAACGGTCTAGATGGGAAAATATCAGACCGGAAATCAGCCAATCAGAGCGCACATACTAACGATTTCATCTAATTGCGAATTGTTATCCATGTTCACGAGAGTTCTGCACATAAAGTCAATTCTAAGAATCATACCATCAATTTCATATGAACCAAATGGACTTTCTAAGGTTGCAATCATCTCTTGAACAATGTCATACATTCTCCTAAAATCTGCCATTTTGGAGAAACCACGTGACAATATGAGCCTGCTGTGTATTCAGCGGTTTCTCATGGCAATGGTAAACCACTCATGCAAGTTGAATGTTCAAACTCGCATAAAATGATCAAACTTGAATGTCGCATGGAAGAACTTGGACATCAAGTTACCGATAACAAAAATTCAATGCCGCATCGTGAAAATCTAATGGAGCATTGTCAAACATGACTATAAAACTGTGAGATTTGAATGAAGAAATGTGAAAGAAGAATATCAAACGCAAGACTAAGGTTGCTTATTATGATCAACATATAAAAGGGTGAAACTTGAATTTTGGCGGGGATATAACGCTATAAATAACCACACTTGATACTGTGCTGGACCAAGACTCTGAAATTGATATATCTCAAGCATATTCTCAGCATCAACTGAGAGGAATTTTAGAGAAGAACCCTACGAAAGCCATTGAAGTCAAGGCACTAGTGTTTGACTAACCTGGTGTTACATCTCTGCAGGAAAAAAACACCATATCTAATTTTAACACTGAAGCAGTTAGCCCACCAATATCAAAGAAAACACTATCTTTTACTGCCACAACACCACGAGTTTAAATTCAGTTCTTCAGAAGAAGAGGATAAATGCAGTACTCCTTTTGAGAGATACATGATTATTAAGAAAAGTTTTTTGAGGCTGGTAAAGAAATAAAATGTATATTAAACATTTCTAAACCTGTTGTCGCAAGTGCAAAACATGCAAGTTTGAAGCCATCAAACTTGACATGTTCAAGGTCCCAATGTTCATTGATTGTGTGACAAACACGGCCGTCTGTCTAGACAAACTGACAAGTTCCATGCTTGAACAAATGCGGCAAAAGTTTCCCTTTCAAAGTAGCTCAAAAATTGTAGTATGGGAAGGAAAAGTGGAATGCTGAAGAATAAACAGCATTTCTGCATTCTAATAGGCTGTATTTTCTATGGTGTGGAATAAAATTACCTGTGATGACATGGCATTTATAATATAGGCGAAAAAATTGTGCAACTTGTCATGCAAAAATGTTGTGTAGAGATGGCTTCTACTTCGTCCAACAAAAAAATTTGTTACACAAGGAGTGGTACAAGCAACATTTATCTGCAAGTTGCAAGATTTTGTTGCCCATATTACTGCACCTGAACAAATTTCTCCAACAAAACAGCATATTATTATGGATAATTGCGTATAAATCTAGACAATATAGAAGTATGTGGAACACTTTCTAAATAAGTGACTCAGTGGTAGTTTACATACTCTGTATACAGGTCTTCCCTCATGACTTCCAATACCAATACGCACAAAACAACCGATGATAGTGTCAGCTAAAAATGGCATATGAACCCACCTGGAATGGCAAGCAGAATTCTTTTAACAAGACCATGTTAAAACTTGATTTTCTAGTAGTTTCCAACACTGACATGAAGTCAGAATTTGCTTTTTAAAGGTGGTTAATTCAAATGATTTTGATGGTTACTGTAAAAGCCAAGTTATCAGCTGTACCCACTAACAGGGCTCAAAATAGAAAAATGCAGGAAATAATTTTGGTGGAGCAAAATCTCCTCTACCTTATTATTTTGCGCCCTGCACTAAAGGTATTAATATTTAACTCTCCTTTGTTTATTAAGAGTATTTCTTACTTTTCTAACTTGTGTCTTGACAGTCTAATTCTTTCGATGTCATCAACTGCAGATATTTTGACAGGAGTACTATAGGCTTGACTGTTTAGCAAACAACAAAACTGAATTAGGATAGAAAGAAATAACAAAAGAAAAAAGTCTCACATGCTTTGATTATAAGTATTCTTGCACTGTTGCAATGCCTGTATCAACATACATGTACAAGTAGCATCTAGATGTAATCAACACATCATCAAAGTTACACATTTCATTGGCAAATTGTCTGTGGTTTTTCTTAATAAGACAAAACAACCACACATAAAAGTGTGCGAATATATTAAAATTGTTAAAACATTAGACATTTGCAGTGTGAGTTAGGGAAGATACATTTTATCAGCAATACTCCGGCTTCTAAATTCTATTTTACTCGGCCTTTAGCCTTGACTGTTTGTAATTAAAAATATTCTATATGTGTAGTTTTACTAACAGTCATGCATAAATGAACAATACAAAGTGAAATGCTACAAAATATTTCACACACAATCAAGGCTAAGGAGTACATTGGAGTATACAATGAACAAGTCATTCAAATGAGCCCCTCTGTTTTGTGTTTGATAATATGCAAGCCTGCAAATTAGTGCAGGTCATTGAACTATTGTCTGGAGGTCTTGACTGGCAAACTCAGTCTGGCCAACACAATTTTTCTATCAAATTTTCAAAGCGGTAAAAACTTTTTTTTGTTCAACCACAGCAGCTGCGTATCAGGTCAAACCCTGGCCCTACATAACAGGTTAGTAGAAAAATTATTTGCAGGCTTGATATGCAAAAGGGGGTTAGAAAGTAGCAGTTGACTTACTCATCATCAGATCCTGCATAGGAATCATCATCAACACTGGACTTGCTGTCATCTTGTTCCTCATCATCTTCATCATCTGTAAATACTTCACTTGCTTTGAGAGGTTCTTTCTGCTCTAAGAATGCCTCTCCAGCCTTCTTTTCCTTCTTTTCTGATCGTCGGGCTTTTAAGTCATCTAAAGCCTTGACTTTCTTTTCCTCAACAACCTTTTTTCTTTCTTTTTTTCTTAACGCTATTCCTCCAGTTTTGTACAGGTTAGCCTTCTCTTTGTCTCTTTTCCTCTTCTTCTCCTTCTTCTTGGCCTGTCGGAGTTTGCGTTCAATTTCAAACCTTGTTTTCAAAGCTTCTCGCTTTTCAACACGATTGAAAATTTCTTGTTCTCTTTCCTTTTCTGTCATTTTCTCCAACATTGATCTGTCTGCTTCATCTCCAATTAAATTATCATCCCAGCCATCATAGTACTGTTCTTCCTCTTCATCTGAGGATGATGATGATGATGATGACAATTCTAATAAAAAAATGAGTGTGAAATGTTTATTATTGACTTTCAATGTGTACTTGGTAGGATATTCTGTTACAACAAAACAGCTCTTTTCATCATTTTTGTGTAATTTACCTCATCCTGCAAGTAGTGGGTAACATTACTGTACATTTCACACAAGTTTTGACAAGTGAGTGTCCTAAGTCAATTTAGTTCCAAAGTTCAAGTCATACTTCAGAAATTCACAGTGAACTTTAATGGCAAACTGTGAACTTACTTCTAATGCTAACTTAAAAGTTAATTCAGATCAACTGGGTTGTTCAACAAACAGCAGTGGAGTGCTTTGCCTAATGATGACTTCGAGGAGAAAAGGAGTACAATTTGAAAAAAGATTGAATATCTAATGAATTACCAAATTTACACAACAAGTGAGCTTTCAAAGTACAACTTTACAGTAACTTCAGAATTTTGGAACAAACTTCAGAATTCATTTGTCAAAAGTTATGTGAAGCGTACTATAATGGCTGGTATAGTATATTTGGGCTATGAATTTGTTACATCATTTTGAGCTAATACAAACTCATTAGACCAGCATGCTCACCTCCAGAAGATGTTTCTCCACTCTCCATCTCAGATGACTCAGATGATGATCTTTTCTTCCCTTGCTTCTTTTTTGGTTTTACTTTTGTAGTTTTTCCTTTGCTTGTTTCAGAGTCCATTGTCCACTGATATATAAAATATTTTGGGAAAACTACTCAAGCTGTCCTACCATAAATAATGAAAAACATGTTCCCCATTTCTAAAACAAATCCAACTTATGCCCTCCTCCCATTTTATAAAATAAAATCACAACAAAACTGGTTTGCAAAAGAAGCACACTTCTGTCTTTAATCCCCTCATATTCACAGAATATCAACTTTACCAAACTTAATATTGGTACAATATGTGCAACAACAAAGCAGTCAGAAGTCAATGAAGCTATCATAGGGTTAAGATGAATGGGAATAGAATGAAATAAACTGTAAAAGTAAAGTGAAAGAAACGAAATGAAATACAGTGAAACCTCTCCTTATGGACACTTCTCTTTAACAGATAGGTAGTTTGCCCCCACCAGCTGGAATTGCTATAGATTTTTTGTTAATGAAACCTCTATAAAACAAACACATGGATACTTTTCTTCAGCCCTTTAGTCTCCACTTTAAAGAGGTGTTACTGTATTTTAACAGAATACAATAGAAAACTTGCTTTGACATTGCAATGACAGCTATGTTATTGGGCACTATGAATAGTAATCTAACATAAGAATAGAATATAGACCACAATGCAATAGCCCACTTTCAATATTTTGGTTGAGTGATCGCAAACAATAAGACCTGATTTGAGGATCTAGGGAAAACAATGTAATAATCATAATTATTCTTTTGTTTCCCAGAGCCTTGATCTAGATCTTATTAAAGGAAGCTTGAAATGATTTTAGAACTGGCATATACACTAACAAAAATGACCCTTAAAACTTTATATGTCTAATATATGACAGTAAGTTGACCAAGAATAAAGACCAGAAAGTAAAGATTAGAATTAAAATAAAAGTATGATGTAAGACGTTGCCAACGATAGAACACTTCAAATGTGCACAAAGTTTTTCATTTAAAAAATCATAGCTCAAAAACTGTTTGGTAAAAAAAATTGCCTTACTTTGACTTTGACTCATTATTTGATTTGGATGAAAAAGAAAAGGATTCTGTAATGGGAAATTTTCAAAAATTAACGAAGTTTATTTTAGGATGTTCTCTATTACAGAATTTTTTGATTTTTTCCTTGCACTTGCGATCCATCAATAAAAACCACATGCGAATTTTAAAGAAATTTTACTGACCAGTTTTTTAGTTATACTGGTTTGAATGTGAGATTTTTCCGAAACAAAATTTACATTATGCAAGTTCAAATGATTTTGAATACATCATTAAGAGCATGCATACGAAAACCGTTTCAAACCTCCTTAAGTTTGATCACTCAACCAAAATATTGACAGTAGACTATTGTCATTAAATTGATAAATACATTTTTTAATATCTATATATAAGGTCACTAGAATGTCTAACCAAGCCATGGTATCCCCACATTTCTCATCATATTCTAATATTCTTGGTTTCCAATAGCCACCATGTTGGAAGAATTTGACAAAAGATTTTTAATGAATTCCTTTGTTATATCTTCCATCATGGCGGACATGCCTTTTGTTATTTTGCTCTCTTAGGAATGATTGCAAATCAAGAATATTTATAATTTTTTCCAGTACATCAAAATATCTGATGTATTTGCAGGTCATTTCTGATTCAACGATTACCAGAGGGGAAATTACGATTCAAACAGGTATCATTAATGCGCAATTGTTAATTATACAATGTGATAATAAGCTTACAGTACATGTTAAACTTATAAGGTCACTAGAATGTCGTCTGCCGTTCTTTCACAAAATAAAAACTCAATTATCATATCAAAAGAGATTTTTAATCAAATTTCGACAACAATAAACACCAACCTCATCATCGCTGCCTTCAGATGAGTCTAGATCGCTATCAGAAACAGCTGAAGCCTTTGCTGGCTGTGTCTTGGAAGGAGGTTCTTTCTGTTTTGGTCGTTTGGTCAAACTCAAAAACTCCTACAAAACAATACGCAGTAATGAAGCCATCATTAACATAGAACAAAATGGCTTCCTTAGACATGATTCTACCTCCTCGAGATCTCCACCGCTCTCGTCGTCCTCGCTTTCCGAGTCGAAGACAGCTCTTTTTCTTTTTCTTTTGGCATCGCCATCTTTCTTCCCCATTTTGGTTCATCGAAGGAAGAAGTGACAAGGAAGGCCAGGATACCAAGCAGACAAACACGCTAGGAATCATGGGATGGATAACATACCACAGGTAGCCCAAGCAAGCATTAAATATACATCAAAATAGGCCACTTCCGAGATGTGCTTTGCTTCTCTGTTACATTTCAGTACAAGGCTTCGTGCTAAATTAAATTTATTTATTTCAGTTGTCACAAATCACTGAGCATTTAGCACGGAGCCTCATACTAAACCTTTGTACTTGACAAGCGAAGCATATCTCGGAAATGGCCTAATTATGCTAAATATTTTTTCAAAGATGTTTAGATTTTTATATGCTATCTGAAAGACAACTTTTAAGTTTACAGACAATATTTATTTATTTATTTCTAACTTATGTTTAATATTTTTAAAGATGTTTAGATTTGATATGCTATCTATTTTTAGTTTTACAGACAATGTTAATTAATTAATTGATTGATTTATTGATTGATAAAAGTTCTATGGCGACCCTGTAATGATAGAGACAAACTTAAGGTAAGAAATATCAAAGAAAACCTTAGTCTATACATTATTATCAAAATAGAAACAACAACAAAATTATGATAAAAGATAACAATTCTCGTTGGTGGTCAGTGGGCTACCTGTGTAACTTATGTTGTCATATCCAGTCTCTCTCTGTTGAAGCAAGTCAGCAAAAAAAAAATGCTTATCTTGTTTAACGCCTCGCAAGATGGCGGCTATTTTACCCTCACAAACTGGCTTAGATGAACCCGTACTGAAGGAAAAGAAACCAAAAAAGATCCAAGACGGGAGGGAATCGAGACCTAGCCGTAATTCTACCAAGGTAGTGATAAAAACATTGCAGTTATTTGACTCCAGATTTTGAATGTATTAGCATAATTATCATGACAAGATTGTTTTCTTGCACCAGATGTATAAATTTATGGCCTAATTTCCCTGCAAAATAGCTAATCTTTAGACTAATATCAATCAAAATATTTCAAATCTTGCAATGCTTCAGTACATCTATAAACATTCACAGATCACTTCCATTTTTAACACTACGAGTAAATGTCGCTCTCTGGATTTACATAAGCTTAAGTTAAAATACTTAAGTTAACTTAATTTTTTTCTTTGTGCTTTCATAATTCAGAACAAATCCTCGAAGACCAATATTACAGCTTCAAAATCAAGTTCAACTATGAAAAAGGACGTCCAAATACCAACAGAACTTGACACAAGAATCAAAGAACCTGAGAAAAGCTTTTTGTTGCTGGATGAAAACGAGAAACTACAGGTAGATGTTACAGTTGTGTTTTATAACTCGTTTATTTACATTCATCTGCATAGGAAAACAGCTGTTGTGATTATAGATTCAAAGTTTAAGTTCTCAATCAATGTTTTATTTATGATTTTAAACCTTGAATGTAACTCTGCAAACATAATTATCAAAGCATTATGCTCACATTCTAATAAACTTTGATCCTAAATATCCAAACTTTTACTGCAAAAAAACATTGTTTTAATAGACCTTTCCCGAATTCGCTTGGATGATCACGAAACAATGGTTTTAAGTTGAGACTGAACTTGATTCTTTTGTTTATCAAGGCCAAACTCGACTTGAAACCATTGTTTCGTTGTCATCCAAGCGAATTCGGGAAAGGGTCTATTAGTATACCTCTTATTAACTGAGCTTGAGGACTGTAAGTTATAGACTTAGTTTTTTCCACTGCCTAATGGCCCAAGTACATTGTGGGCTGCCATAAAAATGTGGAAAAAAACAAGGTTCCATAACTTATAATTAGACTGAGCAAGTGTCGGTTAAAAAGATGTTTATTATATGAGAAGGTGAACACAAAATAAATTGATAAGATAAGATAAAATAATTACCTTGCCATATGATATTTAATGTTATTTTACAAATGTAGCTGGGTATAGATTATAAAAGTTGTAAATTATTTCATCTGCCGGGCATAATAATTATGCTCACACAATTAAGCTCCTGCTAGCTCAATGGTTGGAGTGTTGAACCAGTATCCAGGACTGGTTGGAGCCTTACTGTCATGAACACAGATTTTTATCTGAGACTTCAGGCATGATGGAACAAGTAAATTCTTTCACAATTATGATTGTAGTTTTTCTACTATAATTAAGGTCCAGAGCTCTGAAGAATTAATCCAACAACTTGGTGCAGTGGGACAAACTAGTATGAAAGTGTTATCAATATTTGGAAACACAGGAGATGGAAAATCACATACTTTGAATCATACTTTCTTTGATGGTGAAGAAGTCTTCAAGACATCAGCATCTCAGTTATCTTGTACAGTTGGGGTCTGGGCATCTTATGACAACAGTAATCACTGTATCATTCTTGATACTGAAGGGCTTCTTGGGATGTCTGGAAATCAAAGCCAAAGAACAAGGCTCTTGCTCAAAGTGTTAGCCATATCAGACATCATTATATACAGAACTAGGGCTGAACGCCTTCATACTGATCTCTTCACCTTTCTTGGGGATGCCTCTGAGGCGTACCTTAAGCATTTTTCAAAGGAATTACAAGCTGCAACACTTAGATTCAATATGAATGTACCATTGTGTACTCTTGGGCCTGCTGTCATCATCTTCCATGAGACTCAGCATACAGATCTCCTTGGTGTTGTTGATGAACAAACATCTCTAACAGGTTTGTTTAAAGAGACAATAATTTCCTTCATCATTCATATCTAATTTCACCATTAAAGTACTGTATGCACCTCTATAACTCATGCTCAACACCTTCAACTCAATGGACCATACATATTGAGTAGATAGTGGGTGTTCGCACACTGAGGTTCTTTCTATTTAACATTAGTTACCATCGGTTGCATCTGTCCATAAATAGGGGCAGCAGAAATATGTTTTCTTGTGCCATAAAACTTCAAAGTTTTAGATGACAGACTTCAAAGTTTAGATGGACATCAAGCTTCAAAGTTCCTCCTGCCACCTTTCTTCTCAATTCAATCATGATTTTTGTCAATTTTTCCAAACAGTTGTTGCCAAATGAATATACATGGGAAAATACTCAGCATGGAGTGGCACTCTCAAAAGACATGTGTAATCAAGTCTATATATAAATTCACTTAATTGCATTTATTTAGAGTTGCACTTTAGTAGTTGGGAGGAACTTTTAAGTTAACTGACAGCTCTAAAACTTTGAAGTTTAGAGCTTGAAGTTTTTTTTGAAGAACATGTTCAATGGTACATATAAGTGAAGGAATTTCTTTTTTTCCAGGAGAGCCATCAAAAAATCCTGATGACATTATCAAACAAAGATTTGCCAGTGTTGGTCGCATTCCAGAGGCCTTTAGTTCAATCAAGTATGTTGGCACCAGGACATATACTCAGCCAACAGATTTCAGTTGTTTGAAGAGACTTGTGAAACAAAATCTTGGTAATAATTCTGTTAGGTCTCCAAGGTCACCTGATATCATATTTAAAGCACTCATGGTAAGTATATAATTCTAAGTAACTTAATAGTAAATACTGTTTAATATATTAGTTATTGGATGGTAGTTTCTTTCTCCATGGGATATAGGGAATGGAAATAGCATAATGGACCTTTCCTGCATTTGCATCAATGACCATGAAACAATGTGGTTTGACTTAATGTATTAAAGTAAATGTATAATAACATCAAGTCCAGCTTCAAATTGAAACCATCGTTTTGTGGTCAATGAAGTGAATTTGAGAAAGGTCTATTACAGATAAATAATGCATCTTAATAAGTGCTTCATCTTTTTTGTTTGCAGTTCTTAAATGAAAAGTTCTCTGGTGATATAGAGCGGACCATTGTCAATACATTTCCAGATGCATACTTTACTTGTCAGGCTGTCTGCCTGTCTTGTGGGTTAGTATGTATCTTCACTGATATTCTAAAGGCCTGGACGTACCATGAGACATTGCCTGCAAGGTTGCTTGCCATGGAAAAACTGTGCCACCCATGTGTCCACCTGTGTCCACACAACATTGCTGGTGGCATTGCAGGAGTAGAAAGAAGTACTACTTTTTGTGGCTAAAGCCTCGTAGAGGCATTATGCCACTATGCTATCGACTCGATGAAAACGATAAGTGTCCTTGAATGTCTGTGCGTAACTTTACACAGGAAGCCCAACACTAAACTATTCTCCGGCTCTCTCCAACGACTTTCCAATTCTTGCTCGGGTTGGATTGTTGGGTCGATTTTTTTTTGACAGAGTCATCGGGTTGTCATCGAACGTTGTCGTTATCATCGGATTTTGTCAGTACTTTTTGACTTTTTATCGATTGAATGTTCCTCTTTGTCGATCCATGTGCTTTGCTCGCAGCTTTGCTTCGATTTTAGCTTTGGTCGTGGCGTATAATCTGTTTTCACACTTTGCCGCATCTTTGTCACGACTTTCTACGATTTCAGCATTAGCCACATGCAGTCAATGACTGTCTATTTTTACAAGTGGATACACCCTTTGGCATTGCAAGTACAGTCACACTAGGCAACATAGCAGGGATGTCACATTGTGTGTCTGAACCTTAACTTATTCTTAATCTTATTCTCATCCAACTAAATCATGTTCTAAAACCTGGACTGGACTGGCAAAACTTACTAGACTAAGAAAATCTTGGCAGGGAAAACCTGAACTGAAAAATAAAACTTTTTTCTTTATTAAGATTTGAATGAATCAGTGCAGTTAGTTCCAACAACAGCAGCTCTCTTCCATTTTCCTTCATTCCATTTCAGTCCAGTCCAGATTTTACATGCCTCCTCAACCTCATAACCACATCATTTTTACTGCACATAGTAATAAACTGTCAGAAATGTTTTCTCTGCAGTTTACTTTTGATAGCCTGTGTAGTGGTGCATTGGTGTAGGGGACTTGGGGTGGGCCAGAGGGAGAAGGTGGATTGCCGAGAGGAGAGGAGGAACCCCACTGCACCACTATGTAGGCTAATTTTTCACAGTTCATGGAGCTCCCTTACAAGGAAAAAATGACAAGGCTCTAGTTTTGAGAATGTGCATTGTATCATCTGGGATAACTGTGCTATGTGATCCACAGGAAGTCCAATAGTTCTTATTGTCAAATTTTTCATTAAATTTTTTACCAGTTCACATTGTCAGCAGAGTATGAACCATGACAGAGAGGATGTAGAACACCAATGTGACACAAGATGTCACTACCAAGCACAGTTTGATAATAGATATTTCACATGTAAGGTATGAGAACCATTTTTGCCTGTGTTTTTTTAACTGCTTAATAGAAATATAAGTGATATAATAACCAAACATTTCGATGGTCTCTCTTGTTCACCTTTCTTTTATGAGAATGGCATACATGCTCTTCTATCATTAGTGAGGATTTACATAGCTAGCTCCCCTCCCACTTTCAAGCTAGCACCCTAATCTCAGAATTGCTTTGCTATCCCTGTAGTTGGGAGTGCACTGGTACTTAGAGAGGCGTCCTGAAGGGGTAAAATGGGAGCTGGGATTGGCCTATTTTGGGGCTGGGAAAATGGGATTTGATGCACTGGGACTGGGATTTAGTCATTACTGGGATTGGGATTTTTCTAACTCTCTAACTCTAACTCTATAGCTTGGACTGAGATTTTTCATAAATAGGACTGGGATTTTGAAAAACTTTGGGCTGGGAAGTGGGATTACGACCCCCACTTCAGGACCCTCTTAGAGTATTTTTGAGTATCTATTACAGCACACTCTCTAGCTGCATACATTCAGATCTTGATTTATGCATGCTGGCAGTCAAGAGGAAGAATAAAACACAAATGCAGACTACCAGCAATGCAGGCTGACAGAATAAGGACATTAATATCCCTGACTTCATAATCATTGAAACAGCAAGATTACAATTTTTTTAATGCATGATCTTGCTGTTTCTTCATTAGGCCTGCTATGAGAAAGGAAGACTTTCACTTGTTGTTCCTAAAATGTGTTCAGCCAGTGATTCCTCTTGGATGGGTATTGTCAAGTATGCATGGTCAGGGTAGGTACCTAGTTTATTACTTACACTGCTGCTAGGGAGACTGTTAGATTCTTGTCAATGGCTTCCCTTTTCTATAACTCTGGCTTCCCTGTTCTATAACTCTAACCCTTGATTTGGCCTATTGGCCAGCACACTTTGCCAGGTTATCTGTAGCTGGCATTTGATCGCGTAATTCGATGTCTTAGAGGGAAATGGTCAGCCAGTCATAAATTAAACGTGCGCACATGTGTCTTACCTCAGAGTTATTGCAAGTATTAAGAAAACCTCAATACTCAATTTCTCTTAACCTTCCCTTCCCTTCCCTTCCCTTCCCTTCCCTTCACTTCCCTTTAATTCATCGTGCAACAAAGTAAACTGCATGTAAAATTTTGCACAGCGCGACGCGCAAAAGTATGACCACATTTAATGTGTTCACATACTTTATGCACGAGCTTTTATGTGTTAAACCGACACATTTCGATGAGAAGCTGTCTGGTTTTACCAAAAAAGGTGTGTAAAAGCTCGTTTGGCAGCAAAAAAACCGTGTACAAAAGTATCTGAGTACATTAAAAGCGGTCATACTTTTGCGCGTCGTGCTGTAACAGATTCCTGTCAATCATATACTTTGTAAAAATACCGTGAAAATTCTTTATATCTTTTTTCTTATTTTCTATTAGGTATGTGCTCGAGTGTCCAGAGTGTGGAATAATCTTCCGTAGCCGTCAGCACTGGTACGGTAACAGGGATCCTGTAGAAACAGTCGTACGTCCAGAGATCAAACACGTGTGGCCCGGGGTAAGTGGCATGCTTTGATCTACCAGATGAGAGACTCAGTGCTAGAAATGTTACCTCCCATACCACCACCACCACCACCACCACCATCATCATCATCATCATCATCATCATCATCATCATCAGTGCTAAAAATGTTTAATTCCCATACAATTATCTTCATCATCCTCTTCATCATCATCACTTTTATCGAACCCTGAAATAACTTCTTGGCTGATCTAAGTCTGGACATGTCTAACTGACAAATCGAGTTGGAATTTATCGTATGGGGTTTTGCGGAGGGAGGAAAACCGGAAGGTTATAATTCCATGTCCAAGTAACAATAGAAGACAAAAGAAGACTACACAATACAATATAATGGAAGAGAATAG
>WUAP02078113.1:0-17252 GCA_015163945.2 Stichodactyla helianthus
CACGAGGCGAAATATGATATAGTTATACGATACCCCAGTACAATATTAAACTAAATTAATCACTTAATACCACTAATAGATATTTTACAGTTTTACAGCTGTCAATCTTTAAAATATCAAAATAATTTCTATATTGCAAATCTGGGAAATAAATTAAGAACATAATAGTAATAATAATAATAATAATAATAATAATTTAATTCTTAAAAATGCATAATTACATAGTCTCAATGCTTTTTACAAATAGTTCTATGAGAATCTTAAGATTATCGTAAATGCATATGCATAAATGAATCAAATATGGGCTCATAAAATAGTAAAATGAAAAAACATCAAAAGGAATGTCAAATATAGAGAGGATATATAATTATATAACCATCAAGAACTTAATGATAATACTTAAACAAAAATGTCTTCAGGTTAGCCTTAAAAATTTCAAAAACAGACTGAACAGAAGACGTAGCTTGATAAAGATCAATCGGAGATAATTGTAACGTTTGATCACATATTTCATGAAAACATTGTAGAAAAGACTCGAATTTGAATTCTGTGTCTCTATTTTGCTGCTTTTGGCAGCTCTAATGGGCTATTTGAAGCAAATCGGTAAATGACCTAGTTGACCTCCCCCGGAAATGATTCTGAATGTCTACCAATCTGAATACGAGACTGTCAATCCAAGACTAGCTTCACTTTGGTTATGAATGTTGGGTGACAAAGCGTTCCATAGTCTAGGAGCAGTGACTGAAAAGGCCCTGTCTCCATAAGTTTTGGATTTGGTC
Organism: Stichodactyla helianthus; assembly: GCA_015163945.2. Lineage (NCBI taxonomy): Eukaryota > Metazoa > Cnidaria > Anthozoa > Actiniaria > Stichodactylidae > Stichodactyla > Stichodactyla helianthus. Next base: position 780 of record WUAP02078113.1, read on the forward strand.
CTTGGTACATAAAACAGGTTCTTGTTGGTTCAGTGGAGTGGTTGGTTAGTAGTATAGCTAGTTTTCAGATAAACAGGAGCTAGGTCATTAAGTGCCTTGAAATATTATTTTTTGATTCTTCAGTATTACTAAGTAGAATTCCTTTTTTGTTCTACCATATGGCAGCAGAGCAGGGGAGGCTCTAGCCCTCCCCACGTTTCAGAACCGACAATATTCCTAGCAAAGCATTAAATAAGTTTTTCAAAATATATAGTGCTGTGATTTGTTTCACAATTAATATTCAATTTCATGGTGATTGTGATAGGCGAAATAATATGTCAGGACGTTTTTTAGATATTCGGCCCTTTTTAAAAATCCAATTTACTTCATTTCCATATATGGTATTGTGGCAATGGTGTGTCTGGAATAAACATGGTGTTGGAGCCAAATTTAGAATGTTACTGTAATTCTCAAACTTGGACATTTCAACGGCTTGTTGTGAAATTGGTTTTTCGTATCCGTCAATCAAGACTAATCAGTCAGTACCTTTATATTTTTGACTGGTGGCAGCGAAAAACCAAATTCCAATGGGCAACTTAAGCAACTTGCAACAACTGAGTTTGCAGAATATTGAGAATTGGAGTAAGCTTTAAAAATTTTGATTGTCACCAGTGCAAAAACCAAATAAATAATAATATCATTCAGACCTTTAAGAGATAAGTCTATTCTTGACAATTTTGAACGAAGTATAAGCAATTTAGTGGAATTGAAATAGAGTACCGCAGACATTTTAGATTTGGCAAATTTGGGTTATATTGTCATGTACGGGGAAATTAAGGGAATTTAATTCACATGCAAATTTACCGATTTCAGCTCCATTCCTGCGAGTTTTTATGATAAAGTAGGGACTGTTTTGCAGTCTGCAGTCAACATGATATGTATGAAAACATTGTATCACTTCTTATAGTGCAATGAAAAAAGTGTAGCACTTTGCTGTTGATGATGTAAGCTAAATCAAACATGGAAAAATCCAAACATTTTTAGAGTTCTTTTTTGTTGTATAAATGAAATTTAATATCTTCGGTATAGGTATCGCCTTTTTTTCTGAATGTTTTAGACTCTAAAGATTTTCAGTAAGATGAGCACCCCCATGTTTCAAACACTCTGCTGCCTCTGTATAGAATCAGCCTGAGTGACACATTAAAGGCCCACTTGCAGCCACAGTCCTTTGCATTTGTGTATGGGACCCGAACAGATCCCCAAAACAGATGTTAATGTGCCCGAAAAGATCCCAGACCCGAAATGATCCCCAGACAGGACCCGAAAAGATCCCCGTAAAATAAGAATGGACTAATGAAATGAAGTGGAATTTTGGAAATACTTTATTAACTAATGCCTTCATTATTTTGCTTTAGATATAAAATAATATAAAAATGATATAAAGTGATTTTTTGGGGAGAAGAAGATAAAATAATATAATAAAATAGATAAACATATAATGATAAAATAATATAAAATGATTTTTTGGGGGTGGGGGCAAGATACAATTATAAAATAGATAAACATGTAAAAATGACTTATTCTATATGGAAAAAGGCAAACATTGAAGAAAAGTAAAGAATCTGCCTTTTTAGTTGCTTATTACAATGGCCATTGTTAAATGAATCTGCGACGTCATGAAAAAAGAGTAATTATCAATATTCTATCGATAACAAACTAATTATATTGCTTTACCTACGTCTTCCAGTCCATAACTAATTTTCTGTGAAGCCCAACATACAATATCATGATTAACTATAATGTTATCTATAATAATATCTATAATATATTATCTTAGGGACTTGTCAGAAATTAGCAGAACTATTGTTCTGGGTTGGAATATCAAAAAATTGCACCACTCTCTGACTATACTTTAGGTGCCCTTTTAATTATTTATTTATTATCCCTTTTGGTGTTTATTTACATCTTATTTTTATTCTTTACCCCTATCCATTACTTTTGTATCTTTGTTTTTGGTTTTGTTTTTGTTTTTGTCCCGGATTTGCTTTGTTTTTGATTTTATTCTTTTATTTTATTTTGTTATTATCTTTTACTTTTTATCTTGTACCCTTACCATATTTTTATTGCATGTTATTCTATTTTAACCCTATGGTTGTTGTTAACTGGCTCAAGAGAGTAGAATTTTAGACTTATTTCCAAAATTCCACTTCATTTCATTAGTCCATTCTTCTTATTTTACAGGGATCTTTTCGGGTCCTGTCTGGGGATTATTTCAGGTCTGGGATCTTTTCAGGCACATTAACATCTGTTTTGGGGATCTGTTTGGGTCCTAGGATCTGTTTGGGTCCTGGGATCTGTTCTGGTCCCGTACAGTTTGTTTATTTTTGTTTTGAAATGGTACCATTGTTAGAGCATCTGATTGGTTAGAAAAGATAGCTCAAGTTTTTTTTTGATTTATATTATCAGAGGATGGATATGGATTTTGTGGAACTAGTAATTTGCACAATTCGCTTGATTTTCTGTATGTGAGAAATTCATTGAAGCGTGCAATGCACCTTGGATGCAAGTGGGCCTTTAAGAACAGTGTTTATGCACCAACATGTTCTTTAGGATGTGTTCACTGTTGTCTTCTAAGTTTACATCTTCTTCAGGACATGACAGTAACACATGCACACATAAAAGAAAATGCTTATACTATCATATAAATACCCCAATTCATCTACAACCTGTTACATCTACCTGTGAACAGTCATGATAGAAACATGTCCTGTCTCACTGTTAAACTTCAAAGTTTTAGCCCACCATTCAACTTTAAAGTTCCTCTCACCTACTTAAGTATGATTATCTAAATAAATGCAATTCTGCAATAATCTTGTGAGTGTACCCAATCCATGCTGAGTTTTATCTATATGATTAGCAGCAACTGTTCAGTAAAATCATGGAATATGTTTCCAATTGGTGTGGCTAGCAGAAATGAGAGCAGTTTATAATTAATTTTGTTGTGCAGGTGGTCCTGCTATATTGGCAAGACTTCCCCACATCTTGCTACACAAGTGCATGAGCACCTTTACATAGATAGGGCTTCTCACTTTAACAAACATTTAAACAACTCAACTGAATTTTGAAATTTGTGTTCCAGTGAGTGCTTTACCATCTTAGATCAAGCAACCACCGGCTTTCAACTCAAGATCAATAAGGCCATACACATCATCTGGGAGAAGCCTCTTCTTATAAAACAACAGCTCTCCCATATGTTAATTTAAAGTTTTGTTTATAACTTTTGTTATCTTTTATTCTCATATGTTAATTTATTCTTTGTTTACATTTCACCTATATATACCTCTCATCACCCTGTAACTTCATTTATACTGAAGTTGGCTGTAGGACAGCTGAAACATCTCTAGAAAAGTTGTGTGCTTTTTATAAAAATCATGGATCTGGGGAAAAGGCAGGAGGAACTTTGGCTTTCAAGTTTGAGCAGAAAACTTTGAAGTTTAACGTCACTGGCAGAACATGTTTACATCACATCTGTTCACTGTGTTAGTGAACCCGAACAACATGTTGATATCTATTGGAGGATTATATATTCAAAGTGTGCTATTGAGATACCTGAATAGAGCCCTCTGTAACTTCCATATTAGCAGCAAGGCGATGTAATAAATCCATCAGTTTGTCAGCACTCACACCAGCACCCATCTCAATACTAAGAAGTGGTAGGTAGACATCCCTTAGCAGAGTACTGAGATGAGTCAATGGCTTGTTTGAACAGTCACAGAAAGCAACTTCATCCATGATATTGTCCCTCATCACTTTCCCTGCACTATGAGATTTTATAAAGAACACTGCTTTCTCTCTTATTGTCTGAGGAGCAGTTAGTGAGGCAACAAGACCTCCTTCAGCGGGGATTAATGAAAAAATATACAAGTTTTTGATGTCTTCATTGTTGCAGAAGTCAAACATAGCAGTCCTGTGAAAGATCAAAAGAATCACAATTATCTTAGGGATTATTTGAATGGGTTACAAAATATGCCACAAACGTTTGTTTCAAATGTACATAATTAACATTTGCAAACAAGAAAACGCATTAATGATGCAATACAGCATCTTGAAAGTTATCAAGAACTTTTGCTACTCTATAAATTTAAGTTATGCAATTTACAAAATTCTGATGTTTCACTGTCTGAAACAGACCTGCTTTCTTCATTGGTAAACAAATGCTTTAGTTCCTCTGCCCTGGGTTTTAGAGAAGAAGTTACCCTGGTTTCTATCCATATAAGTCTTTCGTCAAGCTCCATGATTCTTTATTTTGGTGAACTAAAGTAAGGTAAACAAGAATATCATTTCACACAAAAATTGTAAATTATCTATTACCCGACTTTAACATGACAGTTGTACTTTTGGCTTGTTGACGTTTGTGGCTCTTATGTTGGGATCAAAACCATATAAAAGCTATTTAAAAATGACCTTCTTTTGGTAACTTAGGAGCGCAAAAAACTAGGAGCCAATTGTTAGGCTGTAAGCATTAAATTAACATTTACTAAACTTAGAAACGAAGCTGATAAACGGCAGAAATTCAGAATTCGCGCGAAAAGAACAGCGTAAATAAGTTGATTTTTAAACCTAAAAAGACGGTCAGATATGTCAAATCAAATTAATGAGCATTTATTATATACCTTACCTTTTTTAGGACATGGTTATGGATTGAATAGTTCTATTTCAATAATCCAATTACACGGATAACTTTAGCTTTAGCAACCGAAATGCAACCATCCGCCATATTGTTTAGCTTCGTTGCTATATTGTAGTCACGTGACCAAAAAATTTGATATATTATTTTATGATGCTTCTAACTAATTGTGAAAAGAGGAGGAAAAAATGTTCGCAAACCCTGAAATACTCATTCAATAATTCGTAGACGATTTTTAGTAGGAAATTTTTTATATCATTACCATAAGTACATTTATAACAAATCTCCTTTTCTGTGCAATGGAAAAAATGCATTCTAACTATTTAATATAGAGTCATTTTCAGATCGTTTTTACATGTTTCTAATATTTTGGGTCACATTTTGCCTTTTCATAAGCCTTTCTTAGCTTACACGGAATAGTCTAGGTCGTCACTTACCCTCCCGACCCCTGTTTTTAATTGTAATAAACCCAAGGTACATTGCGAGTTCCACAAAGGCAAAATGGCGGACGAACACGAGGAATGTCGCACCTTCACTCCAACAGCAGGAATCATTATAATAGGTGACGAAATCCTCAAGGGTCATACCAGAGACTTAAATTCTTACTTCCTTGTTTCAAGACTGTGGTCTCTTGGAGTTAAAGTACATAAGATATCAGTTATTGCAGACGATGAAGAAGCTATCTCAAACGAGGTGCGAGAATTCTCTTCAAGGTTTACGTTCGTCATAACGACAGGAGGAATAGGTCCAACACATGATGATGTTACCATATCCAGTATAGCTAAAGCCTTTGACGAAACCCTCGTAGAGAATGCTGAACTGACTGAGTTATTCGCTTCGGTTTACCAAATGAGGAAATCTGATTTGAACGAATTTCATCTGAGAATGGCTACGTTACCAACATCGTCCCAACTCTTGTATTGCAAGAACACTGAGAGCAACGCCTTCCCGGTGATTCGTATTCGCAACGTGTACGTTTTCCCAGGAGTTCCCGAGTTCCTTGAAAGAGATTTTAGGGGCATTGAACACGTATTTTCTGACTGCAACCGTAACAGATTCCATCTATGCAAGGTTTATTTATCTACTGGGGAAACAGAGATCGCCCATTATTTGAATGACGTTCACAAAAAATTCAAAGAGTCCGTTCAGTTAGGTTGTTATCCTGATTTTTGTAACCGAAATTATAAAGTGAAGTTGACTTTAGAATCTGAATGGGAGAATAAATGGAAAGAAGCTTGCCAGTATCTCTTGGAAAAGCTACCTCAAGAGAGTGTAGTCAAGGTTGAAGGTTTACCTTTAAACAGTGAAGATACAGGTATGAATTAAATAATCAAAGAAGATTGTGTGTTTTATGCGAAACTAAGGGTACTAAAATCCTGCTGTACCATGAAATAATCTAGCAGCCTTTGCGGTCTTAATACAGCTGTTATATAAATATCTCTAAAACTAAATCTTGCAGCAGGCTGTTATGATGTATTCTTGGTGCCAGAGGTCCTCTCACTCTGTATCAGCAGACAGTCCCACAGAAACCTACAACCAAGATGCACTGAAGCAAGAGAGCCTCTGGAACCCAGGGTTGCTAGTGACATAATGCAAAGCTCTGTAGGAAACTGGTTCTTCCTGGAATAAGCAACAGTTCATTTTGATTATTATGTTCTGTTTTATTTTTAGGAAAGCTTCTGAACATTGATGAAGTGTATTCAACCCTGTGTCCAACCAATAATTCCAATATCAGTGCTTGCGTGAAAGGTGCATGGGCAGTCATCCAAGAAGTGCTTAGGCAGTATAGTTTAGATGAAATTTGCATCAGCTTTAATGGAGGCAAAGATTGCACAGTATTGTTATACCTTCTGTATGCAGCAGTTGTGAAGCACCTTGGTACAATACCAAAACTTAATGCACTATATATACAATATGAATCGGCATTCCCAGAAGCTGAAGAGTTTATAGAGGACACAATAGAAAAGTATAATCTGAACCCAATCACTATGAAGGGAAGTATAAAGATTGCATTAGAAAAGCTCAAAGTATCACACCCTAAGATAAAAGCCATTTTGATGGGTACCAGAAGACATGATCCCTTTACAGAAAAGCTGAGAACATTCACATGTACAGATCCAGGATGGCCAGAATACATGAGGGTTAATCCAATACTAGACTGGCATCATAGAGATGTGTGGTCTGTCATTCTTTACTTGAAGATTCCTTATTGTAGTTTATATGATAAGGGATATACCTCATTGGGGAGTATACCCAACACTAAACCAAACCCTCTCCTAAAAATACAGGCAGACAGTGGTGAAGTAACTTATAAACCAGCTTATCTTTTAGAGGATGATCACCAAGAAAGAGCAGGAAGGTCTTCATAAGGTGTAATTAGTTTTATGATGGAATATGAAGCAATGAAGTATTCTACATGTTGCCAGTAATAATTTACTTATATTTCATCTTAATTTACTCTTAATGAAAGTACAGTACAAATGAAAATGAGAAAGTCTGTAGTGTATTCACTAAATTACAAGTCTTCATTTCCTCTTTATAGCACTTGTTTGGATGCATCAATGACCCATTTTCACAGTTGTTCTATTTTATAGTTTACCAAGCGAAAACGCAAAATCTGGAACCAGTTCTCAGAAGCGGAAACTTCAGAAAACGCAATACTGCGTCTATGGCAATAGGCATTGCAATTCCAGTATGGATGATGAATAAAACTAGAAACACATACATATTTCATTCAAGAAACACTAACGTGACAGTCTTACTTTCATTTCTGCTTCTACATATGTGGGTCTGCAGCTACGTTGGTCACTTGGCAATTTCTAACCCCGGTATTTAAAGCGACGAACGTATCAAATTGAGCAAAATGGAAAAAAGAAAAAAAATCCGTACCTGTCTTTAAGGTATGCTAAAATAGATCAAGCGAGATAACGATTGATATTGTCAACAGCTTTCTGCCTGAGCTTACCCCAAATATACTTAAGTTATATTTCATGATGTTATATTCCCGCTAATGCCCTGTCGTCAAAAAGTCAAAGGAAGGACTAGAATACGTTAGAACAATCGGAGCTGTCAAAGATAACTTTTCGAGTGAACTTGCAATAAATAGTACGATGATTTTCGATAGCCCGCCGTCGATTGGTTATGCGTCAGCAACCATGAAGTATTGCATTCAAAACAATGTTAAATGTTTTTTAAATGTCAACACAATAGACCTTTTTCATACCGCGCGAGGGAATGGACACTGGAGGTGAGAGACGTTATCTTAGAAAAAAGCCTCTCGAATCCGTCACTTTTCAGTGATAAATGCTTCTGAGCAGCTTTTAATTGTTTAGGAGCATTTATCATGGAAAAAAAGACGGATTCGAGAGGCTTTCTTTTCTAAGATAACGTCTCTCATACCTCCAGTGCCCATTCCCCCGCGCGGTATGAAAAAGGTCTATTCCACTGCTCTAGACAAATAGGCTCCACTCGTACGTAGAAAACTTTCAAACTGAGATAAAAACTGTCAGAAAGCAAATTGGAGTGGAAACTACTACAGCTGAGCAGAACATTCAAACATCACAAAACTTGTCACAAGGACCATAAGAATAACAAGTGTTCACTAGACTTATGGCTAGCTTGCATAAGATGTTGCCTAACGGGAGTTTATCTATATCAATCAATTTTTGTATTCCATATCTATGTATAGTACAAGGGCGGTATTGAACAAGATTCAAATCCATAACTTTTTTGTTTGTTACTGTAACTATCCTATGAACTTCTATTATGTCAATGCGCCAAGTTATAGACCACGCATGCGCTTGTGGAATTCAGTAATACACAGGTCCATTTTGTTTTCTTTCCTTGCTGGGTCATTTTCTTGCGACCGTTCGTTACCGTGGAAATTAAACGATTCGTAAAGATTAAGAAAAGCAAAAGCGGCGGTTCAATGAAAGAATCCTCTGCTGTCAGGCCGTAAATTTTCTTTTGCAAGTCTGACCCTGATAAGAAAATGGAAGGTACTTAAGAGCTACACACCTAACTCAAGAACCCTGAGGAATGGGACCTTTGTCGCGCGTAACCATATTTATCCCCATGAGAATATAAACCTTTGTTTATGCTCGGCCAAACTCGTCCTGAAGCGCTTGAATGCGAGGCTTGCCGGGGAAAAACACGTATTTTTTCAGACAACATGGCGAGCCAAATGAAACCTGGGTTCTTTCAATCAAAAGAGCCGAGTATTGTTTTATCGCATTATATGAGGCTTGAGTTGTTTATACATACGATTATGAGACTTTTGGAATTGTTCTATAGGTATCAACATTCACGAATAAATAGACCGCGTGCGGTCCCACTTTCCTCCTCTTTTTCCGTATATTCGAGTCTTAGCTATTTGTAGACGCCCGGAGAATGAGGCCTAGTTTGAGTGCTCATTCCCCGCGCATCTATAGATAGCTAAGACTCTCAAATACCATACGGAAAAGGAGGGGGAAATGGGACTGCTCGCAGTCTCCAAATGAAGAAAACAAAACCTCAATAGACAGATGAAGCTCAGTCGTTTATTAAATTTGTTTTCAATTTCGGTTAAAAACATACCTACCAATAAATAAAACGACCCTGCTACACTGAATAAAACTGATTGCGACTTCTAGCTGCAGATGTTATGGTATAAATAAAAATTACAATAAAATTGAATTAAAAAATCAAAGATGTATAATTTCACTATATCTTATATCCAACCTCGTTTCCAGGGCAATTCGACTATCAAAACTAGACAATGGTTTTGACAATCAAATCGGCTTGGAAACGAGGTTAGGTTAAATGACTTAAAATGACTGAAGATTAGTGATTAAAAATAAATCTCTGATGTGACTCTTCCAAATAATATATAACGATTGCTGGTTAAAAACTTTCTAGCAATTGCTTAAAATCGCCTAAAAGCATTGATTTTCTGAATAAAATATCTAAGCAAATGAGCAATGGCATGCGTTAGGGGCTTGGTAATGCTCATAAAGGGTTGACAAATTTGACACGAAATCAAAGCAAACGGGTAAGTCTCAACAGCAGACATATATAAAAAACAGTCCAAACATAATTTTAAAAAGTTCCTAGTATATATTAGTCAAATATTTCTGTATGAGAGTCGTCGTCCAAGTGTTCCCTCTAATAACATAATGACTGGAGCTTTTCATTAGATCTTCTTTTAACGAACGTCTCTCTTCAAACATCAGGAAATTGACATCCATAGTAGCTTAAATGAGAACAAGTCCCTCCAAAAGAAACCAAGTTGAAAGACCCCGGGTCGTTGGTAGCCAATACTTAATACTTTGGCCTTGAAGTAATTCATTTGAACTTCCAAGTCATGAAATGCAAAAATAGCTGAGTTGCGTTACGGGAAGCAACATAACTGAACTGGTTTGACTTTTGGAGTGAGCGGCCCTTCAGTGCTATCAAGCGAGTAATGATAACGTACCATACTGAATCTTGCATTTCTAACCTTTCCAATCCCAAAACAAAATTGCCAAACAGACATAACATCGTGACAAAGCTGCGTGACTAGAGTGTTGGTTTCAACGCATTGTGTACCTTGTCGCGGCTCGTAGCGTGACGGCGTGACCGACTCAGAAGTGGCCTCCACAGAGTGAGCGAGAACATCCTCTGTGCCGCTCTTCCTTTCTCAGCCACAGAAACGCTCATACGGTGTCTTCCCGATACCAAGGGCGCAAAATAAATCGAAAATTTCAACTGACTTTTCTTCAATTGCTGACAACGGGACTGGGCTGAAGACAAACTCCTACCATTGGTGAATCTTCGCCAGTGGAATGTTGTTGTACAATGTCCCTCCGATTGATTACCCTCTGATGAGGCAGAGCATTTGATCCCGATGAATAATATTCGTATGTATTATTTGACGTTGAATAGTTCGCGTCTTGTGCTGGTGGAGCTGCATAATTACGATTAGTACATAATTCTGTTGACCCAACCGCAGTAGCTACCCCAGAACCTATGGGTACAGATTGCTCCATATTCATCGAATTACATGAACTGGAAGACGAAAAATTTGACATAGTTTCTGAGCTGTAATAAACTCGCGAGGCGTGCCCATAATTACGGCCTTGAGCACGTCCTACCTCACCACTATGCATCGAGGCAGATGCTGAGCTGTACGCAGATGAGCCTTCACTGCAAGTGTTCGAAGCGGTCATGTGCATAGCTTGAGTTGCACCTCTAGATTCAGAATCATTTGACGGGGTACGTTCAATTGATTGTTTATAATTAGAGCTCGTATTGCTCCATGTTTGCTGGCCTTTGCTGCTGGGGCTATCGCATTCCATTGCTGAAGCCATGACAGTGGCGTGCGCTGTTGGATCTGAGCATGCGCGTGTCCCTGTAGCGCTAGTACTTGCTGTACTCGTTGTAATATCAGTAGTGGATCCCTGAGCAGGGGAAGAAGTGGCCGAATGTGTTGTATTTGTACCCTCTTCAGCAGTCTTTTTGAAAAAGCAATGATGCAATGCTTGATAGGGTGTTATTCGAGTGTTTCGATCGTAGTCCAACATTCGAAGAATAAGGTCCTTAAATTTTAAATAGTCCTGCAAAGTATGGCCCGGTTCACCGAGCCTCCGACCACCGGGGCCACCAGTTTCACAGCCTAAAATATCGTGAAGTTTGCGAGTTCCTGGAGGTACATATTCCTGGAGAGAATAAACGTAAAGAGAAAATATTAGTCGTTTCAAAGGAGTCTGAATACATCCATGGAGGAACCTGCTACCCCTACGGCTCCTCTAGCATATCGTGTTCAAGTATACCACAGGTGGTCTAGTCAGTGATAGTGGGATTCTGTCGGCTAAACAATTACATAGCAGGAAGATGAAATGTGTACCTTTTTGCCATCTTTGCTCTTTTTACAAACATAAGAGCCGTCGGGTAACCGATCAAAAAACTTTCTTGCTTTTGGTGCGTTATCTAGCATTTCCTTTGGGGGGATCCCAAGAACTTCCACTATTTTCATCATTTGATCGAACTACATGAGAAATAAATAAACATATTTAGCAAATAATACAATAAAAGTGACGCAATGATTCGAGAGAATGAAGCTGTTTGATGTTGGTCTCAAATATCCCAAACCATCGTCTCGTACAAGTGTATACATGTATGAGTAAGATAATTATAACATACCTCGTTCGCACCACTAAACAGCGGTTCCCCGGTATGCATCTCTACGAGAATACAACCAAGGCTCCACATGTCGATAGCAAGGTTATAAGCAATACCTAGAAGAACCTCAGGAGAACGATAAAACCTACTCTGAATGTACTGGTATATCTGTGGAAATAAGCAAAGAATACTAATGAAACATAGATTAATCAAAAGATTAACAAAGGAATGAGTAAATAAATAAATAAAAAAAGGATGGAAGAAGGAAAGAAAAGAACGGATGAATAAATAAATAAATAAGTTTTCTTAAAGCAATACAAAATTTAAAAAGCAAATATTAAATTTTAATATTTAACAAAGAAGAAACTATTTTTGCTTTTGTCTATCAGTAAGGAAACATATCTAAAAATTTTGAAAATGATAAACATTCGTGTGCAAAGTACAGTGAAGGAATTTTGATTTATCGTAGACGTGTTAATGCCCGGAAGACAGCAAAGATCACAATGAGGGTTTTTATTGTACAATATTATTTATTTGTTTCACGGATTACTTTTTTCCCGCGAGTAACGTGATTTTTTGGTTGTTTTAGTAATGTTTTAATGAAGAGCCTGAAACCAAATTTCACAAATACTGAAGAGATAACAAATTAATATTGTTTTATACGAAGATTATTTAAACAAGAGGAAAAAACGCCTTCGAAAATGGAAAATACATCAATAACAATTGCTCAATCAGAGGACAGAGAAGGTAATTTAAGCACAAAAATTTTGATTTTGAGTGACGCCAACGTAAAACAAATAAAAACTATAAATAAAAAAGAGAAAGGGGAAAAAAAGGTTTATTATGGAAAAAGCCAGGTTTGATAAATAATTAAAAAATCATGGCGAACTTTTGGCGAAGAAATTTGCATAAGTACTAGACGCTTTTTAATTTTGCAGTCTTGTGACTCTGCAAAACAAAGAAAGACGACGAGTATTGTGTGACCCAGGTGAGCAAGCTTAATCGTGATTGGCTCACAATACATGATTGATTGGAAAGTCTTTTAGCTGTCACTTTAGAGAGAGACAACCCAATTATGATTCCGGACTTTTCTCGCTCGCCCACACAATGAGGTCACGTTTGGAGAATTTAACGTCTGATAAAGTATTCACAGCTATGGAATAAGATAGTTTGAATAACTAACTACAACTCTCCAAAGTGTTTATTTAAACAAACGTATTATATTAATATGGACTCCCATTAAACGTCTTTAGTAAATGTGTTAAATATTTAAGAGATACGCGAATATAATCACGTGTATCGATGTTTGTTTATCTTTTTTTAAATTATTTTTTAGAAAATTACCGTTACCATTAAAACTAATGTCCGTGTTTCTCATTAAGAACCTGTAAAACTCGATAATCTATATACCAAAAACTATACACTATATATATTTATTTATTATATAAACTTACAGTGTGTTACAAGAATTTCTACCACTGAGAAATGTCGTATTTCAGCACACGTAAAAATACGATATTTTTCACATGTGGAAGTATCAACCAATCGAAATTTTAGTATTCAGTGGTAGAAATCCTTGAAAACACTATAGTTTATATAATAAACTGAAAAATATATGGACGCTTGGAGATATGGAATTTATCTTCGAGTGCTCAAATTTGATATTTCATTCGTTCGCTGCGCTCACTCGTGAGATATCAAATTGAACACTCGAAGATAAATTCCATATCTCCGCGCGCCCATATATTATTCTCTCTATATTTTATTTCATTCAGAGACTGTCATAAAATCTCTGCCAACTTGAGAAATAAGGAGCTTTGGAGTTTTCAAAGTTTTTATAAGTTTAGGATTATTTTGACTTTCTTACTGGGCAGATAAAAAGATAGAGAAAGAGAGCAGAATATCATGAAGAGAAAAGGGCAACTTTCAAATACTTACCCTTGAGCCGATTTGACAGGAACTCCCAAAATCCACGATTTTGATAGCGCTCCTTTTAGGATTGCACAATAAAATGTTTTCTGGCTTGAGATCGCAATGTATAATGCTTAGTTCTGGAGTGCACAAGAAGAGCAAAGCTGTGCACATTTGCTGAGCGAATTTCCGCGTCAAATTAAGAGACACTCCTCTAAAGTTCGTGTTTCGCAGTAAGTCGTATAAATTGTAGGAAAGCAGTTCGAATACTAAGCACAAATGATTCCTCCACATAAAGTGTCTTTTTAAGCGAACTGAAAAATACAAAAAAAGGAAAATCGCATAAAGTCTAAAGGGAAATGAATTGTATTATAAACGTTGCACGGTTTAAAAAACCGTCTGGAAAAGAAAGCATGGACTGAAATTAAGCAGCACCCGATTTCATGTCCCAATCTTCTCTTCGGGTGGACAATTTTAACGTCTTAAAAGAATTTATAAAATGTTTATTGTAAAATATAGTGGGAAGAAAACCAAAATGTCTCAGCAAAGTGACGTTTATTTACTTCGGCATTAAAAGGAAATTACGCGTGGGACAAAAATCCAAGAAGGGAAGCTAACCAACACTTTCTTCCATAAACCACGTTGTATACACCGACACAATGACGTCACATAACCAAACAACAGTTACAACAAATTGACAGTCCATCAAACACTAAATTTGAAAAAAAGAAAACAAACATCATCCCACGTTAAGGATACTTGGTATGCATTTTCAACCTAAATTGAATCTTGAAGGGTATGATTTGCAGACGATTTCATGATTGAACTATTAATGCGACGTGTCCTAAATAAGAAAATTTGTGACAAAGAATGAAGACGTTGCAGTTATTCGTAACAAATATATGGAGCCATTCAGTTCAAATCAACCAACAACTCTTCCAGACAAAGCTTATATAGTAACCATACTGTTTGAATGACTACAGGGAGGGAAGGACACGATTTGACTTACCTATGTAATATTTGCCTTCTGGATCATGTCTATTCATTAGTTCCAGTAGTTTGACTTCAATTTGAGCTTGATTTAAAAATGGCTTTTTATTTTTGATGATTTTTACGGCTATATGTTCCTTTTCTTGGTGATCATATGCTTTACAAACCTGGAAAGAAGTAATCAAAAGTATTAACGAAACAATTTTGAATCGTCGCATTTTTGACAGGTCGAAAGTAATTACGTCAAAGAGTATCGCCTTTTTATCACTTATCTTTTACTCAAAAAGATCCAAGCAGCCTAAGATACTGCCTACATTTGCCAGTAAGAATTTTCCAATTCAAAACTATATAATCAATTTATGACCAAGCCATTCATAAAGCAACGAAGAATGGAAGTCAATAAAGTCTGTCCATTGTACATCAACCTCAAACAAAAAGATCATCTAATACCATTTACATTTCACATTAAAATGATAAATTTATGGCTTTTTCAAATTTTGCAAGTATTTTCCCTGTCTCAAAGTAAAACAAGTTATGCAAGAAATTGAAGAAATGTAGGATTTTTAATCTTTGCAATATTAATATTTTACTCATACTCAAACTGTAGACTCCCTGTAGATACTCTTATGACTCAATTTTGTACCAGATTAGATCTCTAATGTCTGCATTACACCAGCACGCCAGTATATGTGGTGGGTAGATTGTGAGTGTTCTTACTTCTAATAGCCAACATGAAAATATCTAATAATATAGCTTTAATTTGATTAAAAATGAAAAAGCTGAAGGCTAATTGAACAAGTCTTGATAAAAAATATTATCCACATTCCACTATTATGACTCATTTGATTAAAGAAAGCCTTTCTCTTAATGAAATAAAAGGACAGAGGAGAAAAGGGTGGTTGGTATTCAGAGTGGGGCCACAATTTTCAGTGTCTGTTAAAAGTTGTAAATATACTCTTATAATTTCAAAGTATGGGGAATAACTTTTACATTTTAATATTTCATATTTCTTAGTGAGTTTTAATTTGAATCATACCATCTGTATAAGAGATTTTGACATACATTTTATAATAAAACATTGTGACAAGATGTTACTTTAAAAAAACATTTTAAAAGTTAGAAAAAAGTTGCAAAAAATTATAAAAACATTATGTTTCGACAAGCATACATAGTGCCATTATCAAGTGAAGAGAAAAAAATGAATGAGTTTTATAAATATAGAAGAGAAGTCCTCTGGAATAATATTACAATAAAAATATAAACTATCACGTGCATGCTTTAAGTGAACAACTTTGCATGGACAGAGTCTGATTGTATGCCAATTTTGGTTTAAGTTCATTGATGTGAAACATTTCATGTATCAAACAATCAAACTTTGATTTGCATTTCTACATTATGGTAAGTAAGTGTTCAATGTAACTTGTAGATTTTGGCAGGCCATGTCCTTCAATCAAATGCTTCCCAATAGTACCATTTGTGCTCAGCGATGCATTGATGAAGGTGGCGTGAAGTATATCCAATATAATCTGAATCACACATATCAAATGAAAATCTGTAGACAAGACATACCATGTTTTTTTTATTGGAGAAGAGAGGGGTACCACACCTTATCTTTACAATACTACTACTCATGAAACTAATAGCCCACTTGCGAGATATGCTTTACTTGTCACACACAAAGGTTTCAGTACGAGGCTCCATGCTAAATTAAATTTATTCTTTTCTCCTGTCATGGATGACTGAGCATTTAGCACGGAGCCTCACACTGA